>JAQMCX010000017.1:2653713-2930399 GCA_029814765.1 Acanthurus leucopareius | reverse complement strand
TCTAAGTTATATAGGACAGGGTGCAAGGCAGTTGTTAAGTTTAGGGAGCTATGCACTGAGTCTGGTCCATTTTCTGTGGCACAAGTTTCTTGTGTTTACCTTAAATTATGACACTTTGCTTGCTATAGAAGGTAAAAGATACATTGAAAAGGATTAATTAATCCAACCTTTGTCATGTCTCTTCAGTCTCAGATGTGAAGTACCTGTATTAGCTTAGCCACCCAAGAAGCAGACAGATTAACCACAGCAAACTGAAAAATAACTGTAATAACTAGAGTCCATCCACTGGCATGAATGTTTTCTTCCATTGCAACATCTATCCTGTTTCATCTGTTCAATGTTCCTAGAAGCACAAACTCTGGTTTGATTTAAAAAAAAAAACCTTTATTCACTGAGCTATCCTACAAAAAAATATAAGTCAAGAAGCCGGTGGGATGAACATAAGAAAAGCAGAGGAAAACAGTGTGTGGAGCCAGAATAATTTCACTTTTTGTTGCTCCCATTTGTCAAATTAACATACACATGTAAATATAAGCTTCAAGTTGAAGAATAGCAAATTAACCCTTCAACTATATAGCTAACCAGCAGATGCTTAGCCTAGCTTAGCTTCGCAAAAAGACTGAAAACAGGGAACAGCCGGCCATGGTATGTATCTGGTCTCTATCTAGGAAATTTAAACAAGCAAGAAACAAAACTGGTCAATTAGCTTGAGAGATACAGTAAGAGAAATTTTCTTTACTCTTGGAAAGAGCCAAGCTAGCTGTTTCCAGTCTTTTGGCTAATATAAACAAACCATCCTGGCTGTAGCTTTATTTACCATACTGACATGAATTTACAATAAATCTATTCATCAAACTCTCTGCAGGACAGCATATTTCTTAAAATGGCAAGCTATCCTTTTTTTCCAACTTGCTGTAAAGGGCCTGAGTTAAAAACAGTCTCACTTGAAGAATAGTCAAAGTAGCATTAGTGGCATTTAATTTCCAAAGTACAGACAGTAGTTATGGGAGTGACAGATAAGCATCTGGGCCGCATTCAGGCTGGTTCCTGTTTCTACTGTGGGAGAGAGTGACTCCTTTTTTGATGCTGCTGCTGGTAAACCTATCAGGGCACAGAGGAGAATGGGACCCTCTGCAGACAACATGTCTCCTCCTCAGACAATAAGGCTCTCCTTTGGACAAGGGACAATGTGGGAATCCTGCCGGAGGACCCACCTTGCCTGCTGAGTATGCTGAAGTGAATTTTATATATAAAGTGTTAAATCCAAACCTTTAAGACATCATAAATTTTTCAAATTCATCATTACCTACACTTCAGGAAATTCTTGACATTTTGAATTATTTATCATCTTAAATACTTAGCATGAAATCACCAAAAAGTAAAAGACCCCGGAAGAAAACAGCTCTTTAACTTAAGTACGTTATATTGCCATTTGAAGCTGCTGACACGGAACTTTCGGGAACTCAGGACCCTTGCTGTCGTTTTGTCTGTTAGACAATTACATTTGGAAATTGTGTCATTTCCCTTCCTAATCTACACCCACTTCCCCCCCATATGGGTGTCATCCCCTGGTGTAATTCATTGAATTGTGGGGGTTTGTCCCTGTCAGACATCACAATGGTCATTGTTTTAATGGTTGCCTCTGGCTGTCAACCTAAGACTAAATCATGAGAGGCTGATAATCTCAGAAGTGAAATATGTTTAGCTAGTCCAAAATACGGTAAATGTGTGCTCACGTGTGTGTCCGTGCAGTACAACGTAAGGCAGAGTTTATTGTGTCATGTCACTGCGACCCACTATCACAGCCTAGAGTCTCATCAAAGTGGACAGAGCTACCTATGTCCCAGCTCTCATCCCTTCCTACCCCTCCCTCTTCAGATTAAAGTAAAACCTGGAAACCATTTTGCGTTTCTTTTTCTTCTGGAGCCCTCATAATGACGGGAAAATGCTCTTGCCCTGCTGCCACAAAGAGCAAAGGCACAGGCTTGATGGGAAACTAAAATGCCTGTGCAAAAATGTCTCCTTTTAGGGCTCTGTGAGCTCTGTTACACCCACACTCCACCATAAATTTCAAAAGATGAAATAGAATGTGGCTCTTATCTTTATTTACACAATATAAAGCTTTTTCTACTTAAGGGAGAATGAAAGAAGTGACCTCTGGAGTCTAGAAAACCCTTACTTCTCATATGGAAAGTCAACTTTAACTAGTTCAAAGTTAATTAGTTCTACTGTCTTGCTAAATGTTGTGCCATGCAGACCACCAACACAGAGATGTCTGTTTACACACAGTGAAAAACTGACATTTCAGAGGAGATGCTAGTTTTTAAAGGTTTTTAATGTGCAGTCACACCTCAAGTATATGTCAAGTCACTTAAAGCAAATATAAATTGATAAAATGTTTTTTTTGCTTTGTTTTCATACAAAGTTAGTGTCTCAGACAGAGTTTTCACAGATAAAAATCTCAATTGGATGGCCCCTTTTGTCAATAAATGACCAGTTTATTTATTTCATCCATTCTGCGAGGCCAGTCCTCATAACACAGTTTTATTCTGCCAGGACAATCACTGCACGATTATTGTTGATGAGACGAGTGTATACTGTTTATTATAGGAGAGAATCCACTCTACAATCAGCCAATAATAAAGCAAGTCCTGGAAGCAAAATCCAGCTCATTACCAGAGACCATTACAGAGCGATTATAGTGGAATGACGAAATGCAACACAACTGAAAACAAAATAAAAGTTTTTTCAACATTCAAATGATCGATGACTGGTAGATATCAGCTCTTTGGCGCAGTAAAATGGTGTTTTTCCCTAAAGCATTATTGTAGTTTCTGACATCCTTATAAGACACTGGACATATAAGAATCCAGCTATGAGCAACTAAAGGACACTGGGTATAATGGGAAAGGAACACCCACACACCATTTCTCTCATAAATTACCAAGACACCTGTCAGACAAGAAGATCCTCACCGGGGAGAATCAAAGCTTTCTCAACCTGTGTGTTTTATAGCTTGTGCTACTGGTATTGTGTCAGCTTAACAGGTTCCCAGGGTCGACAAGGGGCCAAACGGCAGATAAGAGCCATGCAAACAAACCATACACATAGTTATCTTATGGTTTTACTATCCTGTGAAGGATTAACATACAGTAGACTGCTCAGTGTAGTGATAAGATACTCCTTTCTGTTTCACTTTGCTTGTGAACCACGCCAGTGTGGCGCAAATCTCTCCCATTTGATGTACTGATTTAAGAAAACTTTAAAAATCATGTGCAAGACTTTGGCAAATTAGAAAATACCAGGCAGTGACATCAATTGTACTGTATTGTATTATGGTGGAAAAAATGGCTCTGATACATTCAGATGGTTGTAATAAGTAGCTGCCCCACTTCATCCTCATTATACCAGAAGCACCACAACACTTGGCTCTCATTAGGGCCGAGCCATTGTCCATGAGCAGTTAGCAACCATTTTGCCTTCCCCATTACAGCACAAAGAAAGGGGAGGTAAAACAGTTTACCCACAAATCTCCCTCTGTGTGCCCACTGGTTCACTCCACTTATTCAGGCGGGGAAGTAAAGACCATCTGCTCATTTTATAGAACTCCACTCTCAAAACACTCGCTAATGCACATTCAGAGGTTCTATTGCCATTCGCCAGCAGATGATTTGACCAAACACCCACTGAAACTCGCTCCAAGACACAACCCAAAGAAGGGCAAGGTTGACCAAGCCACGGCTGTGGAAGGTAGCCATTGCTTTCAATGGGAATGTGTGAGTCTTTGCTCCTCGTCTCCTACTGGCGTGAGATGAATGGCACGGACCAAAGGAGAAGTTGGACTGAGCACGAGCTGAAGCATTACAGCCACAGAAGCAGCTACTGGAAAAAAAAAAAAAAAAAAATGGGCAGCTGCTCTCCTGTCCTCCAACAGCCAGACATGAAGGGCCAATATATAAACACAATTAATGAGCCAGCATGCCATGACAGCTAAAATATATTTTTGAATTGTATAGGTGGTGAACAGCTCATTGTTAGGTTCAACCTCTGATGCACGTTTTTAACAAGCCACATTGTTTCCCTCTATCCTGTCCCTCTCTCAGGCAGAGGTTACTTTCAGGGACGGTGGGAGTTCTCTTTTCACGCTGCAATAGACGAACTGCTTTTACAACTATGACTTCGTGTGGGAATTATCACACTTTGGCCTGTCAGACGGCACACCATGTGGGGCCAAACAAGCACACATTAATCTACACTTTGTATGAATATTCAGATACAGCTGTCTGTGACACGGAGATAGCAGCTGGTGTGCTTGGGCCCCACAGATACCCCCCGTGCCATGCCTGGACAGAAGCCGCTGCATCTGGGCCAAGACAGACCCAGCCGGCCCTGGCAGGCCCATCCAGGCCCAGAATCTCCCCAAATCCCTCCAGTGACACTGCCTGCACAAGGGGGGTCAAAGACTCAATGAACACCTTTAGCAGCCTGCAGCAGATCGACGATGACACTTTCAGTATGTCACTACAATGGTGATAAAATAGTTAAATAGTTGGAAATGACAGTCTGATATTGCTGTTATTCTAATTATCTCTGTTTTAACTACCACGCGGCCTTAGATTCATGGTAGATCCCCACATGATAAAATATGCCTAAGTTTGTTGTGCATTTCTAATGATAACAATTAACATGAAAATAAACCACTTTTAATGGTTAGTGATTGAAAAGGTATCAAGAACGTGAACATCCTCAACATCCTCTCAGGCTAGGGAATAATGAAATGTGTGATGCTGAGCTGATGGTTTTATTGGAACGGCAGTAACAAGTTAGTATTTAAACAGATGGCATTTCTCCATGCATCACATTTAATTTACCGTTTAAGGCTTTTGTTGAACACTCCTGACAAAGCACTTTAAATTCAATTGAATTTCACATAAATAAATCATAGTGACACAGAGTCTGAAGCCAATCATGGGACAAGACACAACACAGTGAATGTGACACCTGACTGTTTTGGAACCAAGTGCTGCTTCAAGTAAAATAATGGTCACATTTTTCATTATGTCTAAATGTCACAACGGGCTCAGGATGGCATTTACATTTTCCCTGTGGACGTGAACGTAATTTGCCCTTTTTAATTATCTAACTTAATCTCATACTAATCCAATGATATTGCCATAACAAGCAACGCAAATATGGCAAGCTGGTTGGAGGACAAAGCCTGGTATGGTGAAAGAGTTTGTGTATGGTGGGCCTGGCGTTACCGCCTCCCTAACAGTGTGCTGGTTGGCCCAGTCAACGCACAGTGCCACGGTGCCAGGCTGTCAGCGTGCCAGGCTCAGAGAGCAGCTGCCAGGCCAAACCAGTGGGCACTAATTCAGCCAGCCACAGGGAGCCCCCTCCACCCCTTCTTCTTCCAGGCCCTCCCTGTGGCTACAACTACCCCCTCATCTGTGCGTGCACACACACACACACACCTTAGACAATACAGGCTTTAATTATGACAAACTTGCCAAAAGCTAATCTCCCATCTTTTTAATCAAAGACATTTGTAGCTGAGGGGTTGCCAATATTCTAATAACTAATTACCAGAATTTCTGGTGAATAAACACCATTTCCTTTGACCAACAGTGGCCTTTCTCTATCAAGCAAAGCCTGAAAATCTCTCAAAGCCAACGATCCGAGAAAGTCAGGAGGACAGTTAATAGAAGATTAATCACAGCTACATGGGACAATTTTCAAATGTTAACAAGTTCTCACGTTTACAACAATTTATCTAAATAATAAAAAGCATTTTTGAACATTAGAAGCTTATATGCATCATTAACCTGCATTCTTGCCTTCTACACATGCACTGTTGGTTAACATCCCGCTCGTTTTGTCATTATCTCTCGTAAATGAGAGTGCAGTCACTGAGCCCCAGGGACTGTGGCCAGGCCAGTTACTCTGTGGTTAGTTAAATGACAGCCAACATGCTCAGAGGCGTTCTGCTGCTCCTCTGATGTGATGAAGACTCTCTGTGGTTAAATCATGCTGTGTTCTGGGCCTCTTCCCCTTGAGCTAAGCTTATGGTTGAAAGGACAAACTTTTCTCTAAAGATTGGGTGGATTAGAGTATTTAGGTGGCTGGAGAACTATCTGCATCACAAATTACTTTGAGTCAAGCATTGGACCTAGATGTAAAAACACTGTATTTCTCTTTTTTCCCCACTCTCACAGGCACACACTTGGAAAACTCTTCAGCTGTGCAAGCAGGACTGTGAGTTTGTACTTAGACACAGCAATGCTCTCAATGCCAACAGTGTGTTAACATATGACAATGCTTACATACTGATGTTTTCCAGGTAATATTTACCCAGTTCAACATCTTATTATGTTTTATGACCATGCTAACATTTGGTAATTAGCACTAAAAACTAAGTGCAGCCAAGGTTGAATGGAGTGTCATGTAATCATGCAGTTTTGCAGGTTTCTGGTAAAAAAAAATATTTGGCAAATGATTGCAGAACGAACTGGACCAACAAACAGTCCAACCTGCCATCCATAGAGCCAATCTGTTAGCGTGTCTAAAAGTGTTCATTAGTGTGTTTATAAATGTACAGTCAGACCAGCTGAGGACTGACATTCCTAAGGCCTGCTCCCTGCATCAAACACATTCTCATCTGCACCCTCATCTGTCACTCATCCTCTATCTGAGCTGGTTTGTCCCAGCTGAAGGTCACAATATGGCTGATTCCTTTGGAGAGGTCCTTAAGGTCCTGATGCTCAAAGCTGCCTGTGTAAACATGGCACAGCAGTTCATAAAGATGCATATTGGGCGCCTGCATCTGTGCATGCGGGTGTTTGAATCAATGTGCGCATATTGAGAGGTCTTCCTGAGTTTGGTTTTCCTGACTGCAGGGACACATACATACATACCGTTACTAAGACTGGCTGAAATATTGATGCTGTGTTTTGTTCTAATTTTTTGCTGTACTTGAGAGGCCATCTGGATAGGTTGGCCTTTGTCACTTTAAATATTCATTCTGCCGCTGAATATGAGCAGGGGAGAGCAAAAGAGGGTCATTTTGTAATGTGAGAGAAAGAAAGAAAGAAAGAGGGAGAGGTGGTGGTGTGGTGAGGGGGGGGGGGGGGGCGTCGAGCTGGATTCAATAGGTCATAGGTTTTTCCTAACAGATGGAAGATTGGCTGCAGGGATACAGTTCAGTGTCATAGTGGAACCTGATAGCTGATTATATTCCCCCCCAGCCCCTGAGCACAAAGGGATTACATGTGGTTACATAAATAATGAAATTGAGATTATTTTGTTGACATGTGTGTAATTTGTTGTGCCACAGTAGTGAACTAATGAACACTGCTTATCAATCTGTCTCTTTATGCCACATTACTCAGGCTAAGACAGGACAGATCAAGTTCTCTAAACAAGCCAATCAAAAAAGTCACTTCTGGCCAAGTCTGCCACCTAAGGCTGAAGCAACTCCCACATGAAATGGGGCTTGTTATTAACTAAGAAACGTCAATGCAGCAGGACTAAATAATGAGTGCAAATTTAAAAAGCTCACAAACAACCAGCTTATCGTCAGTCCAGTGGTTCAAACTATGATCAGCTTTCCGCTACCCTCATTAATCGAGAAATGCACTGTGATCTGAATGTGCACTTAGTCAGCAAACTCAGCCATGAATTTTAATGATGTGCTTCACAGGGCAAACTAGCTAACATGACAATTCTAACACGGCCCCATTCAAAAGGAGTGGTTTGGTAAATTATCCCTACATTCTTAATAATTAACAAAAGCCTATTAATTATGAACAAATCTGTAGCCTAACACTCATCAAGAGGAGGGATGGTTGCCTAGGAGCATTGGCTTGTTCTGAATACCTCGTCTCTTTGGTGTTGTTGGTAACTGGAGCCCCTGCAGTATTACAGTAATATGGTGGAAAGTAAATAAAGCAGTTGGGTAGAGGGGACACAATACCTTTGTTTTGGGTGCTGTCAAAAGGGCGTCACAAGACTAAGTGATCAATAATGCAGTCTGGCATGTGTCTGGAAGGCTTTGTTGCCTATTGATACTGCGTGGCTGAGTGGTGGTGGAGAAATAACACCTACGACAAGGCAAAGGCACAATTTCTGTAGTTATTTTGTGATGTGCAAACCAGTCCATAGAAAAACATGTGTAATATTTTAAAGGTGATAATCACTGTTTTTGGGTGACCTCTCTAAATTATACATTGAGCAAACAGCAGGCCTCCTGAGTCCCACTGCTCAGTCAAAACAATAATTGGCCTCACACAGTTGAACCACCATTTTCGGATGCTAAATCAACACAGCTGGACATCCTAAAGTTTGTGTTTATGTCTGTGCACTACCTTTCCGACTTGAGTCTTAAAATAACACCAGCATCCTGCTGTGATGCTGAAGGTGCAGTCATCTTTCCCCTCTGAAGGACACAACACTGTCTGAAGTTTGCAGGAGGAGGGGGTTTTCAAGGGGGAGGGAGGGAGGAAGTGGTGACTACCGTGTGACAAGCGCCCTGTTCCTTCCTCCCAGGCCTGAGAAACAGGAAGTTCTGCACATAAGGCATTATTGTGACGGAGAGGAAATGCAAGGTCCTCTAAAATAAGAGCCCCAATTTGGTTGTGAATGACAAGAGCCTGTCCTCCACAACCCCACGGAGACCTGCAACCCCCACCACTCCCCCAGCACATACACACACCAACCCCTCCACAACTTTGCTGTTGAGTGACGCGGATGTACAAAACAAGCTGCAATTCTGCAGCTATATTGGAATTCTATGTGAAATAAATCCTAAAATAAATACAAACAAAGCAATTTAATGGCAGATTTACAACATTTAGTAAACCAGCAATGAGATGATGTGTTAAATCTTTGGTTCCTTGCTGGACCCTCCCAGATACAGATTGAGCAACAACTGCATTTCAAAGGGTTAAAGCAGGCATATGGGCAGGATCCACCCTGCTTGTGTTCAGCAGAAGCTGAGGAGGAGCTGGTTGCTAAGAGAGATGCAAGGCTTTGTGCCGGGCTGCCTCCCAGTTAATTAAAATCCTACTTTATCTGTTTCATGCTTTCAATTAGAAAGCTCTGGAAAGAGCCCAAGCCTCTGCATGTAGATAACCATAGCCATAAGATGTGATTAATACGTGGGGCCCATTTGCACTGCAGGCAGCAGCAATGCCCTGCTGTCGTGTGCATGCCTTGTTTTGATCCCAGGCATCAACCTCTGATGAGCCAGGCACAAATAGCGTGCTGCGCCTCTCTGCAAAGTCTGCATGGCACCTTAAGCAGTAAATTAGATGGATAAGATCTGCTTTTGCAGAACATGGCAGGTGCTGACCATGTGTGATCACGTACATCTGACCAGCCGCAATGACTGAAGCTGCAGAGTCAGTAACACTGTTTAGCCTGTGCCAACTCTAATGTTTTTTTGGTCATCACTAACCAAAAACGATGTCAGCTAACAATGTTTACTCACAATTAAAAGCAGGACCATTACGGCTTGTTTCTGCTTTTCATAATCAATTAAGTGAACCACAGAAGCCAAGCTGCACTGGCAATCAATCATGCTGAGCATAGCACATTGCACTGTAGATTACGGGCAATGTGGAGCTGTTTTTGGTTTTAGTTCTTGTTCCAGCAGCCAAGGCTAATATTTCTTGGTGCTTTGAGGTATTTTAACACATAATCAGAGCAAATTCTGCTTTATATAAAAATAAACTGTTTTATATGACAAAATAACAACTGACACAATTGAATTTTTGAATATCATCCAGATTATCCAAATGTTACTGTAACCAGTGCAAAAAACATCAGTCAATCATAACAAAATAAGACAGATCTAGAGACTAATAAAAGAAACAGACAGGCACAGGTCTATTCCAAAACAACCAAATATATTTAACACATGGCTTAGCCAACAAAATCTTTTTTTTTTTTTTTTTTTAATTTCAAACATGTAAGACTTTCTATCAAACAAACCTTTGAACAAAACAGAATATTTACTGCCATCTACTGGTCAAACTAGAAAACCACAAACAATGGAAATGCAAAGGTGTGTAAGACATTACCTTAAGTATATATGGCGTTGCAACACTGTCTTAATTTCTGAACGGCCTGAACGACCTGAACAACTGTCTGAGGGAAGATGATATGGACTGGGATGTCAGTGTGAAGTGGTCTCCTCTCAAACCTGAAGTGTCACTTAGCAGATCATTAGCACGAGGGCTAGGTTAGGTCATTGCTTCTTGGTAGTTTTATGGCTGGGGGATAAAGGACCTGTTGCCATCCTACCAGGAGTTTCCATGTCCCTGCTGCACCGTCTGGGGATCTGAGTTTGTGGTATCTGGAGAAGGAAGCCTCTTCCTATAGCAGGTAAGGCCATGACAGATGACTGCTCTTTCTCAATGGGCTTTCCTCTACCTAATGCATCCAACAATACCTCTGTGCGCCCTCTTCCTATACCTAGAGATTGTTTGTTAACAGACATTTCCTGTCTGAGGTTCGACAAAGCAGCTGGGACTGGAGCCTGGTCTGGTAAGTCAGGGGAGTTATAAACATCCACAGAGGACTCACTGGTGACTCTCAGAGGACTTGTTGGTGTCTCATGGAGGAGAGGGTCCTCTTTTGTTGTCAGTAGAGTTGATTCCTCAGTTGCTGGTTCCAAGGAATCTGCTTGTGTCTGGCTTGGCTCCCGTGCTGCCAGTGAAGTCTGGGGTGAAGACTGATTTCGGGGGCTAAAGCGAGACAGCAGACCTTGCTCTGTGACAGGGTAGTGCTTGGCAGCCCACTTCTGCCGTTCACAACGCATTTCCTCCAGCTGCCTGAGCTCTCTTGGCAACTGCAACACACTCTCCTAAAGATACAAACAGGTAGATTGTTCACCTGCTTACCTGTGCATTTCTCAACTATGGTGTATTATAAAATAAATGTTTTTTCTTTTCATTTCAACCACCACATTACATCTGAATGAGGTACCTGAAAGTACTTTTAGATTTGCTTAAAACACAGGTTGCCATTTTTCCTTGTCTCCTAAAATAAGTCACATATTTATATGTACACTGAAAGAGGTTCTTGATAGCTGCTTGTTGCACTTTTTATTTGTACTGTCTGTAAAGAGAGTTTCATAATAATGTACACAGTTGCAATGATGGAGACAAGAGGGAGAAGGACAAAATGCACAGCCCACAATCACTGAGAGAAGAAAAAAGGTAACTAGGAAGGAAACATCACTTAATTAAAGTCTAACTTCTAAGAATGTGTGAAAATGTTCATCCTGTCCACAATACAAGTTGCCATCCCCAGCTGGCTATAAGCTTATGTTTGAACATGCCCCTCTCTGCATGAAAATATTCTATCGATCATACAAATTATGTGCGTCTATGTCAAACCTTTCTCAATCACTGGCTGAGTGGAAGACACTTTCGCTATCACTATGTCTTGATGTATCAAAACAATGAAAAAAAGAGCATAATTTAAAGATGATGAGAAGTATCATGGAATCACACATTTGTTTCATTGATAAACAGCAACCATTTCAGATGAAAATCTATTTGATTGACTGTAAGACTGCTTACAGACTAGGCAGTGTAATAAAGGTTTATTCATGATACATTTAGTCCATTTTACAGACTTCCTTCCCCACTCTGCATCTTTTGAATGAGCTTCACACTTTCATTACTTGTTGCCAGGTGAGAATAATTTCATGTGCACTAAAGTCAGATGAGTTAACTAACTAGAGAGACTATAAAAGATGACAACTCTTTTAAGTAGACTAATTTAACAGGCATTCAACAGAAGCCTGAGAGATTAAAATATATTGTTTTGCTTTTATTTTTTTGGTCACAGAGGATACATGGTGGCTCGCAAGTACAAAATTATATGTTGGAAAAAGACTACAGACTTTACTGCCTTACTTATTTTTTCACTCAAGACAAGTTGTGTCAGTCCTGGCAAGGCTAATGAATGTACAGTTTTGAAATGTGTAAATTTGAGTCATTGTGACAGAATTTTTTTCCCACAGTACAGCCTGTAATGGAAATTAAAAAAACAGGAACAGCTTATTTGTGAATTACTCACCATTGCAACATGGTCTAATTCGTCAGGTTGGTAGTGGCTGCTGTTGAGGTATGAATCCACCAGGGTCATGTAATCTGTCATAAGAGTATCCATAAGCACCAGTCTGAGTGGCTGAAGGTGGATTACTGACAGAGACATCACCTTCAGCAGGGGTAGAGCACAGGGACGTTTCTGCCACATGTCTTTTTCTTCCTGTAAAAACAGACAACAAAGATCACAACACATTCAAATACAACTGAATGATAAATAAAACCATCTCATATGACACCATGTGCTGTACCTTGGAGAGCTGTGCCTTCATCTTAAGGGAAAAGAGCTGAGAGGAGGGCACCTTCAGATAGAGACTCACCACCTCCTGCAGCGTACTGACTCTGTCAGGAAGGAAACCTCCTGTCTCTGAGTAGAAGCACATGACATCTGCCACCTTAAAACATGCAAAGAGAGAAAACCAGGAAATAAGAAATCTCAACTAAACATACAGGGGAAAAAATATTAAGCTGCAAAGAGCACTCAACTTTTTAAGGAAGTTCTAAAGTAGGCCAATGAACAAACTGTGCACATGTACCTGTGTGTCAAAGACGTTGGTTAGTTTCACTCCAAACTGAGCAATCAGACATCCAGCAATGGCTCTGCAGTCATGGCAGACCTGAACCAGATGTACAATCCACAAAGTTGTTATGTTACTAATAATCATCATGGTGACCAAATAGCTTTTTAGACTGTTAACACTGCTCACCTTCAGTATGTGCTTATTTTCTAGGATCATTGAAAGACCATTCTTAAAGGCCCGGGTTCCGAGTAACAAGATATCAAACAGGTATACCTTGTTTTTAGTGGCAATCTAGATGAATGAAAACAAGATAAGAGTTTTTTTTTCCTCTCACTCATTATTGTGTAAAAGGAAAGAAAGAAGAAAAAAGTGGAAGTCAGAAGGAAGGACTGAAAAAAACAGGAATTCACCTGCAGCCAGCACAGTCTTCCATTCTTAAACACCTCCACTCCATCAGCTCCCAGACCAATCACATGCTGCTTCTTGATGTGCATCACCTGAAAGATGGAAACTCATCATGCTGTAGAGGTTTTATGAATACAGGTATAGGTAAAAACATGTGTCCACCGTTTTATACTTCACACATAAATATATATCCTGAAAAATATATGACATGAGTGTTTAAGTGATTTTACCAACAAAGAAGAAATCAACTTACAGCAGGTGCAAACTTCTCATGAAACTCATCAATGACTACAAAGTTGACGTACTCCTCATCATCTTCACCATCATCTGTGGAAAAGGATCCTCTAAAGAGTGATTAATGTATTCCATTTGGAAGACATTTAGTCAAAGCTGCATGTCTGCTGAATTTAGAGTATGAATAAAGCCACAGAATTAAAAAAATATCTCATGTCTTTATTATACCTACCCAGTCTAAGTGTCTTCCTGTAGGGCTGAAACTTTTCCACATGTAGAGTTCTATCAAGTCTGTCGTCTTGATCATTTCTGGCCAGCACATTGTTTGTTACAGTTGATGGCCATGTCAGGGTCACAATCAGTGATACATTGCTTGTTGATTACTTACCCACTGTCAGTATTTGCTTCATTGCTAAATTCCACTGTCAAATAATTTAGACAAAAAAGTCTTGTTATTTATTTATTGAATATTCAGCCCTGGCTGCACTTTTTCAGAAATCATTTATCGTAAATGAACTCACCATTCAGGATTTCATGCCCAAAAAACATTTTTGAGCCAGGTATTGGACAGCCATTACTGCCACTAACTACTGGAGCAATACAAAAAAATAATATATTGTTACTTTAGCAACGAACACTAATAAATAGTAAAATATATACTAAATATTCATTGGCCTACAGGCAGTAAATTGCCTCAACAAAACCAGTAACTAACTAAAAAAATCAGACGATGAATATTGACTTACCGTCCGCCAAAACCAACGTTTTGTTGGGATTTATGCGTTTTAAGACGCCACAGAAAGAGGACGTCTTGAGGGTTAGCTTGATGTGTTTCCCCTTGAGAACATTCAGGAACTGGACATCTTCTAAAACCATTGTGCAGACATTAATCAGTCGCTTTTTAAGCAACTAAAACCAACAAGAAGGCTAGCTTACAATTGTTTATCTGTCAACGTCTCTCCGTTAGCAACATCATTTGTCGCGAGCGCTGCTGCACGAGGTTCCAATCCATTGATACAACGTTGAGTTCAAAAGCTCCCTGTTGATTTCAATTTCAACTACCGTATTCAGTCTAAAACTATCAGCAATAGCCAATTACCATATAAAGGGTGTGAAGTTAACGTAAAATTTAAAGGTTGCCTAAAACTATGACAAAACTTAAGTGTATAGTATCTCATGCCTTCCGCTACACTAGCTAAAACCAGTATATGTTTCGTGTAGAGCTATTATTTAAAAAAGCTTTTAAAAAATCCGACTTTTCTACCTTCCAATGAAAGGGTGAAAGGGAAAGTAACCGGCGGAAGGCTGATTTTTACGAAAATTTTTACAACTGATAATTTTAACAGTTTTTTGTATTAAAAAGTTGCAGCTCAAATCTGCTGTTTTAAAATTAATGTGAAGTCTGGTGGTGGAACAATAACATGAACAGGCAGAGGTTGTACAGTACATACTGTCTACAGATTGATGCAAAATTTTAACACTATTGTGATGAATTTCTTTGTATGCTAGTAAAGCTAATTCTTGGTAACTGCAAAAGGGCTACATGCTCTTACCTAAATGATCATAAGCTATACAACTCAAATTATCCACCAGGAGGTGCTCACGACCCAAGTATTGAGCAAACTAACGTGACACTTTCCAATCTGATAATATAGATTTATACTAACCTACCACACTGATCATTTTTACTCGACCATGTAGTGTGATGGTGCCCTACAGAGCCTCAGTGGAAAGGTAGCTTAGAGCTTAATTAGATCCTGATCATTTTTCAACATATCCTTCACTGCCCTTTTTACTTATATTCTAAAGTCATAAATCATCATGCTGCTGGCTGCAGTAGTAAGAGGTTGACAGTTACTAATTAGCCATGCTGCATATTTTACACCTAACCAGGGAGCTGATGCTTGAATTGGAACCCGGTTTTCTTTAAATGATCTGTATTCAAGTGTGCAGTGGAAACACATCTCCCACCACCCTCAAAATACAAAATGCAAATAATGCTCAATAGTGATAAACCTGAAAACATAAGTGTCACATGCCATTAAATGCATGTTGTTGTTTTTCTTTTAAAATATTTGACACTTACTTGCCATTTTTCACCTCTTTAAAGGTTTTAGCTCTCTAAGGAAGCTAATTTCACATGAGGTCATCCGGCGAGCATAAACATAAGCAGATGTAGAAATATGATCAGTTCAAATGTGTTATATAATTTCAGAGACAGGACTGGAATAAGTTGAATCAAATCACTGTTACTGCAGCAGCCCGTGTCTAATACGTTTTAATTTTCTTTATTGGTATGTGTTTTTCATTGGTCTAAGGTTGGATGGGGACTTACAAAAAGCCAATGGTTGCAGCTAACACAAACCCCAAATGATAGTGTACTCTGTTTTAATTGTTCCTTAAAAAGGCTTACTAAATGGGTTTGTTTTTATTTGTATTTATTTAAGCAATGCATTTTGGCAGCCGTACTGGGCAGAATGTCATAAATTAACTCAGATCAGATTTACACGTTCCTTCAGCCACATGGGGGCAGGCTTAAGGCATCAATGACTGCTCTGATAACAGCAATAACACAGAAAAGGGTACAGACAAGCTATCTTATCAGAAGTAGCCAGCTGCTAATACGCAGGTTGTCTTGACTTCACTCCTTCCTGTGGAAACCCATAAACTTAAACTACTGTTCATTAATGGACAGCACACAGAGAGGTGCCAAATCACAGGGAGGAGGCTCTGGAGAAAAAGAAGCAGTCTTGGATTTAATCACAGTTTGACTGTACCTTATATCATTTGTTCTAATGTACATAGCTCCTGTTGAGCTTAAACAACATTAAAGCCAAGTGAAAAAAAGGGTAATTTAATAACATCTCATTTTTTTTTCCAAAATTCAATGTTTTATGGTGAAAGTAAAGATGCAATTAGTTGCAGTTCTTCTTACATGAAACACTTGTCTCATTCCTATTACAGCACAATAAATTTAAAGGTAAGAACAGAGGAGTGCTTCTCTTGAGGTAAAAAGTTGCCCTTTGTTCGAATCAACTCTGGCATGGTCCAGTGCCATTTCTCCTTTGAGCAAAGACAGCCACTCACAGCAGATTCAGATTTGATGTCAGTCTAAATCTGCTGTGAGTTTTAGATTGACATCAAATCTAAGTCTGCTGTTTTAGATTTGATGCTGTTTTAGATACTTAAACATTCTCAATAATCCATAACCACATGTTCAAATCTCTTAAATTAATCTTCAAAGGCAATTGGGTGTCATTTTAGCTAGTAAATGTAAA
Organism: Acanthurus leucopareius; assembly: GCA_029814765.1. NCBI lineage: Eukaryota > Metazoa > Chordata > Actinopteri > Acanthuriformes > Acanthuridae > Acanthurus > Acanthurus leucopareius. Next base: position 2,913,845 of record JAQMCX010000017.1, on the reverse strand, counting down.
CATTATGGCAAAAAAAACAACAACATTGACTGTGCTGTAATTCTTTGGCATAATGCCTACATTACTCCCTTATCATGGAGCACTGTTCTCCACCCGGATGTATGTGATAAGACTTAACTTCTTGAAGCGGTTAAAAGACTTCAGGAAACATCCTCTCAGGATCACTTAGACAAAATGCAATAACTTTATCCCCCATGTAAGACACATGGAACCTACAACCTCCTGTTATCTATAGAGGAAGGTCCACCCTTTTCCTGCTCTGCAGACTGAACAAACAAGAAGTATGGTAAAGCACAAGGTGGATACTACCCTTCAGGTTTACATGTATTAATGTCAAGGACCCCCAAGAGACTCGGACCCCAGGTTTGTGTGGATCTTATGAAATTTATTTGAGTTGATAAGAGACAGTTGAAACGTGTGGGTGTAGAGACTGGTATCTGTGATCGCACTGGTAATCCTCTGAAGATCTTTCGTTTCAAATGAGTGAGATGACAGTTAAATCTAAAATGTATAACCTGCTTTTTCATTCCGTCGCCTCCTTCCTGTAGGAGACACTTGAGGCACCAAACAAATCCTTTTTGATTAAAGTTGTAAAAAGAAAACCCTGAACTCGACTTTTTTTGACGCAAGCAGGAGACCGGTGAAGCGCCGAGCCCACTCCGTGTGAGTGACAAGCGCGGCTCCACGGCCGCCCACTCACAGACAAGCTGGGTGACTCTTAATTGTGTAACGTTCATTGACGAGTCAGCACAATGCTGCTGAGACCGCGGAGACGCACGTAACCGAGCAGAGCGATGAAATGCTTCCATCGAGGAGAACACAGATGGATAGCCTAGTTCAGCCGCTCGTCGCCCAGTACCTCGCCATGGGATGTCAATCAAAAGAAAACAACCAAAACGAAAGTGTCACGGCGGACGAGAAGGGAAAGGACGATGCGTAAGTCAGATAGTCCTCTCATGATCTCAGATGTCGTGTTGGCGAAAATGTCACTAATTATTCAGCAGTTGATTATTTCATTTAGGCTCTCACTGGTCTGCTCCTGATTTGTCTTTGTTGTGAATCTGCACCGGTTCTTTAATTTGCGCAGCGAACATGCGTAAAAGTGAACTGATGCTACCCAACTAATTTTGCGCCATAGGTCGATATGTTCTTTCACCTTTATTTGTTTTTACTTTCTCTTTTGCTTCCCTAAACTGAATGCTTTGAACAAAATTCCTTCTTGTTTACCGGTCACTCAGCAGTTCAAAGTGGATGTCCGCAATCAACCGGTATTTCCCTCAAGTTAAAGGAAGGAAATGAGAACAATGAATAGAAAAATCCCAGGGGAGTTCAAACAATGGCTTCAGTATTGTCGTAATTGAAAGAGTTTGTTTGGTGCGTTATAATGTATAGAAGATTATGGTTTGTAATACATATACGCCCACATGCCATTGCCAACTCTACATCCTCATATGCAAATGGACACACTCATATCTTCATCACAACAAGCCCTTCTCCCCCTCACTGTTCTTGTGTTGGTGTTTGTTCAGGAGAGTGACCCCAGGATGCGGCTCCAAGTCTAGAGTTTCTCCTCCAGGCCGTCCTCACAGGTTCCACAAACCCAGCCCTGCCCAAACCGCTCCTGGTAAATCCATGATGCCCCTGGGACACCTCGCCAAGGGGGCGAGCTGGGAGGAGCTCATCCAGGCCTGTTTGCAGGCCTTTGGTAAGTCTATTCTGGCCTAACTCGGCAGCAGTGTAGAGTTTGACATGGCAGAATACTTGTGGTGGAGTGTGCAGCAGGTGTTTTTTTGGTCCATGCCCGCATAAAAGTGTCTGACTCTTGCTTTGCTGCAGTACTTGTCTTTGTTTATGAGAAACAATGAGATAAGAAGCCCTGAAGGCAGGAAAAGCTCAACCTTAGTTTGTGAGACCACACACTGTCGTCGTTTCCCAGACCTCTTTGTTTTCCCACCATTCTTCCTGGAATTTTGCTGCAAATCTTCGACAAGTTTGCCTCTAAACAAAATGGGTGGGAAGATTTGAATTTGAAAAGAGAAAAGGATTTTCTCACAACTGCATTTATTATTATTTATACACATATGATTATGTTTCAAAGATGAAATCACTCCTATTAATGTCAGTCGGACTTTTTTTTAAATGTACCTTTATTTCTCTGTATTTGTCAATAAGTGTATCAATATAAATGTTTTACTGCCTGTTTGATATATGGAGGGTTCTTTAAATGAAAAACGAACAGCAGTGATTGAGTAGGCTGTAGTTGGATCAATCAAGCAAAGATCATTGGCTTCATCAAGTTGTCTGGAGTGCTCTCAGAGTTATGGTGATTGCGTCTCTGAAGAGACAAGCTTTCAAATTGCCGTTGCCTGGTTACACAAATGGAGCAAGAGCAATGGAGAGGTGTTACAATGGGCTGCACATAAAATGACATCCCATAACTGCGTTTGTCTGTGAAGAGGTAGAGCCGGGCAGTAATGACAGCATGCTGCTCTTTTCAGATTTACCAAGGAAAGAATTAATCAGAGGAGTTAAGGAACCCTGTAGCACAACATCATAAGGTGCTCTGAACACTTCATACATAAAAAAAAATGTCACTTCAGTGTTTTTTAAAACGTGAAATCCAAGTATGCACACTCTCAAGATGCTATCTCACCGTGTACAGTGTGTAATGACCGAGGCTTTCCTTAAAGAGCTCATCCTGATAAAATGGAGCACAGTTCTGTTCCTTATGGCCCACATCACAGGCGAACCCCTGAGGTCCTTGAGTCCTGCCACCTTTTTTTTAAATGTGAGAGTGCACGTAAGAGCTATTTGAAGGATTACCTGATGGCAGCTTCAAGCTTGGCCGAGCCGAAAGGTCAGCTCCCCGAACAGTGGCCCTCAGATGCTGACCAGCCTTTGAAATGCAGAGCACTATGAGGTGTGGATCAATAGCTGTTGACATCATCACCGTCTTTAGACCACAGCGCACAGGGATGCACTGCATGCTCTGAGCACGCCCTGTGCTGACCCACTTCGTTTATTTAATTTGTTGTTTTTGCCGGTAATGACTGATTTGTATAGGCTGGAGGTTTTAATGTATTACATATAATTAACAAAATATATGCAACAAATGTGTGTCATTAAAAAAACAGACTTTCACAGTGAGAACTTGAGTTTCCTTTTGGCCTAAAAGCCACTAAACTTCAAAGCAGTTGTTTTAAGCTAGATAATGTTTAACTATGTATAATATTTTGCACATTTGGATTTTGGATTTTGTATATTTTTAGAATTAAAATAACTAAACTGTCAGTGTTTGCATTTATATTACGCCCACTTGGAGTGGTAGAAACATTTCTCCTTAGACTTTTTCAACCAGGGATTAATTACGTTTAGCTAACTTAATAATATTATCCATCACTTTAAGCCAACCATTTCAACTGTTCCTTTCAGCTTTTTTTTTTTTTTTTTACCATATTATCCATTATTTTAAGCTACAATATCAGCTGTTTAGCCATTTCTGTTAGCTATTTAATTCTTTTAATTATTTTAGCTAACTGTTTCAGCTTTTTTTCATTTGGATAGTATATTAGCTAAGTGTGTCAACTGTTTATTTATTTCTTTTATGTACTCACGCGTTGTTCTTTTAGCCTTTAAGCTAGGCTTTTTAGGTGGTCCCCAAAACAATTTTAAGAGTATTATTCATTATATATTCATCATATATTATATCATATATTCATTCATCATGTATTTTAACTGTTATTTATTTATTTTTTCTACTTAAGTTGGTGTCCATTGCTTTAAGCTTTTTTATTCCATTATGTTTCGATAACTACTTTTAACAGTTTGTCTACTACCTTTGGCCTTTTTTTTTACCCACTTCAGACTTTTAATTTTTTTAATATTCACTTTTAGCTAATTATCATTCTCAATGTGGTGACCATTTTTTTTATAGCCTACTGATATTTTTTTTTGTCAAGTCATGAACTCTTACTTCATCAAAAATCAGACAAACTGCCCATGTTTGAATTTATCAGAGGCACTCTCCAGGGTAGAAGTCTCTCTGATAAATTCAAACTTATAATGAAATCACATTGTGTCCTGATTGTTATGGAGAAGTTTGTTCAGAGTATAAAGCGATAGTCATCACCATGCATTTGACTTGGATCCCTTCTAAACAAAGAGATCATTCAGTCTGATGTGCTCTGTCAAAACAAGGAAAAGGTACAGACAGGTTTGGAGCACCCGATGAGTAAGATAACCATAAAAAGTAGGTCAGGTGCTGTGCCAGGGCAGCGTATTTTAACCGCACAGTATCACTCAGTTCCAGTGAAGCAGGCGGCAGCTTTCCTAATTTTCCAGTCATGGACAGACAGTCAGGAGAGGATTTCCTCTTGCAATTAACCCTACACAGAGAGGGTTAGTGGTTGGAAAGTTGTGAAACAATGATGTAGCAATTGTTTACCTGATGGAGAATCACGGCTTCCTGTGGCGCTTTTGACTTTGGCTGATTCACACCTGAATGTTACCTGACTGTGAACTAAAACATAGGTATGAATTTGTTATTTTACTAAAACAGGCTTATGGCTGAGTTGATCACGCATCAAGATAAAGAGGAAGAGGAACTGGGAATTTCTTTATGAATAAACGTTTTATACTTGAATCAAGGCATCGCCAGTTCACAAGCCTTTTTAAATACTAGACATTGTTTCACTTGTCTCTTTCACTCTCTTATTGAATCGACCGGTGAAGTCACTGACTACAGGTGGGTTTAGTTGGTAGTGTCTGTGTGTTACAAACAGAAACACACCCCATGCAGGATATGAGGGATGGATTAGTCAGCTGCTGCTGCTGCTGCTGGAGTGGTGAGTTGCTTACAGATAACAAAGATTAGAAAACATGTTGCCATGGCGTCCGTGGTATTTCCAAGGTGATATTGGTTTAAAAGTAAGTCCACAGCCGCCTGATGTCCTTGATGGTGTCAAGATACTGCCAAAGCTTAAAGGGAACAATGCTCAGCTCGAGAATTCACAAATGGTTTTCTTTAAATTTTCAGAACAGTCTGTTCATTCTCTACAGACTGTGGGTGGAAGATGTAAACAGCTTAAAATGTCCCATGATATATAAATAATATTTTCAAAGATGCAATTAAAAGCTCTTCCCCTGTGTGTCAGCCACTAACTCACTGCATGCAGCAATTGTTTTTTTTTTTTTTTTAAGTTTCACAGAAGAAAAGCAGTCTGTTGCTCTGCTTAAGTGGGCAGGAAAATGTGTTTTATGCAATTACAGGTCAGATCTGGCATTGTGACATTATGTAATATTTTGTACACATGTGGTCTCATTTTTTTTAAGTGGTTGTCACAGCAAATTTTCCACTCTGTTGGTCTCCAGATGGCAGTTGGAGCATACTGTTAGACGAACAAGATAGGGAAAGGTGGTCTGGTCACAAAGAGAGGAAGTGAGGCAAGGAAAAAGAAAGCGAAGAAGTCAGTGAGACAAGAAGCCGCAGTGGTTCACAATCAAAGGAAAAAATAAATCTTTAGAAACGTGGGTTGTACGGATAGTCCGATGAAATGTTAGAGTACATAAACAATTTTTGCATAACTTGGTTAACCTAAACCTGACTTGCCTTTTAATGGAAATATTGTTACTATGTAATGGTTTCCACAGGTTGCACTTGAGGGTTATCCCCAATCACCATTAAAGAGAACATTTTTATTTTCTATTTTTTTAATATCTATAGAATTTGTCTGCTCTTGTCCTCAATTTAGTACAGAATTTAATAAAATATAATTACCGTACATTTGTGTAAAAGGAATCATATAGAGTGATAAATGAAGCTGTACATCTATGGACACTGGTTTATTTGCAAAGTATAGTCTGTCCATCATCGCAGTTTATACAAGAAAAAATCAAGCTAAGGCCCAAAAACACACAATAAATTGATACTACTAAGATATAGACTGCTACTTTCCTTATCCTTTCGAAAGCTGACAATTCAATTTGTTTTGGTTCAAATTAAAACTGTTGTAAAATAACCTTATTTTTTAATCCATATGCAGAAGCCTATTTATAGCAATTTACCCAATGGCATAAATGAGGTGAGTAGTGCCAGTAAACACAAATGATGTGTCAGATGCGATTGAATCTTGGTAAAATTGAGCAGATTCCACCCAAACAAAGGGAAACTTTGTGTCACTGTGGCTTTTAAAGTGAGTGATGTGTTGCCATTGCAATAGACAATTTGTCACCACTTTGTTGCAATGGAGGTAAACTCAAGCGTGTGCATATTGTCTTGCAGATTCCAATGGTTGTGTATGTGGAAGCAGCCACCTGTTGAACATCAGCCTGACCATGCACCGTCTCCTCATCTCCTCCAGTGATCTGCTGGATAAACTCATCACTCTATATCCTTCAGCGGACTAACATAGAGCAGTAACCTCTATCACAACACAGACGGATGATTCAAACAGTGCGTTGGCCAGTTTTGAGCAGCAAATGTAAGATGGGATCAGATCACTGGCTCTGCAGTGTGCAGCTTTTCCTTTGGTTGTCAACAGCAACGGGCAATCAAGCTTGCACTTGGCTTACAATGCAGCCTGTAGCTGTCAGAGTAAGAAGTGATAGGCAAGTGGCAGTTCCTGTTTACTCCATTTTACATATCTGACTGTGTAAATTTACTTCACTCCGGGCCCCTTATCCCGTGCATTCAATAACAGGGAGTCTATTACTTCAGTGTGTATTTGCTCTCTTTCAAAATGTTTGATTATGTCCCTTTCATTCTTTCATTTTCGACACTTCACACTTTTAAAAACAGCATGTTTTTTTTCTTTTTTGTAGCATCTCGTGACTTGAGCGGGGGGGCCTGTTATCTGGGTTTCCATTCAGGAAACATAAGTGGCGTCACAAAGCCTCTCAGAGGAGCCTACTGGCCTGGCGGTCAGCCTTGGGGCTTCAGGTGTTAATTACCTCTGCCTCTTTCACATATAAGTCCTCTTCAACTATATATAAACACAGGCCTTCTATTACTTAAAGAGGCCCCTGCTCTCACGAACCGACGTCAGAGTGTGCAACGCCGAATGCCCCTCTGCTATTTTTAACCCTCTCGTTCTGAGCCGAAGACCCAAAAGGATACATCAAATAAATTCAGTGTGTGGGTTAGGATCAGGGAAGAGACACAGGGGCCATTAACAGCCTGATCACAGTCTGGCCTTGGGATTGCGTGGGCAATTCGTCTGCTCCCATGACGCAATTAGCCTTTTTATGTGCATCACTTCACGCTGATATTTGCCGATTGAGAGCTATAGTGTCAGTCTTTATATGGAAGCTACTTTGAATAATGAGGAAATGCTTTTGTGTGCATTGTATCCAAATTGATGGGGCAGTGTTTTTTGTGGTCCACATGTGCAACCATGGTTATTAATTATTACAAGAAATGTATTAAAACCTTCTTTTTTTTTGAGTCCTACCAGTAAACAATGGAGATTGAGCAACAGTTGTTCCACAGTATATGAGGCACTGATTGTGTGTTTTCTTTGTACATTTTGTTATTCACTTACTTCTGTATGCCAGAATGATTCACTGATGCTCATCAGAGTTTTGCTTCATGCAGTCGCCTCCTCCCACATTACCAAATGCCACTTCTGTTCGCCTTTTTGTTCAGTTGCTGTAGTTTTTATTAATGAGAAACTCAGCGGTGGCATCCACCATATGTTCATCATCGACCCGAATGTACCTGTCCAGAACAGTGTCGAGATCAGCAGATTTACTGACAAGCTTAGGGAAAATATTGCTAAGCCTGAAATAAGCATGTAAAACCAAACTTTACACAGGTTGGTAATCACAAACAACCAGCATTGGCTTCTTAACCAAAGCTCTCACATTTAAAACAGCGTTGGACAACGAGCAGCCCGCAGAGTGCCAGAGGATATGCTACTTCATCAGGTCGGTTTAACACACAGCCACAGTTGAAGTGTCTGACTTTAATTGTTTGTTTAGCATCAGTCACATGGTATCATCTATGAACTCCAGGCACTGGGTTCAGGAATTCTGGGTGATGTTCCGGTTGCACCACAGCTTGTCAGACAGCCTGGAAGAGTTCCGGGAGCTGATCAGAGAGCAGGGACAGGAGCATCTCTGCTCTCTTCTAGAGACCAAATGGATGTAAGTGTTAATCTCTGACCAGCTGGCAACTGACATTAGGCCTACACGACTCTCAGTTGTTTGTTCAGTCATGGAAGTTACTGAAATCAGTCACGATCAAGAACACAGACTTTGAGCTGGGAACAATGTCACTTTGAGGCTGCTAATGTGAGTTTGGATTAAAAAAAAGATTTCACACTGATCACACAGAGTGCATTTATGTTTTGATTCAGTAAAACATTTAAGTTGCTGTTTGTCACACCTGTCTAAGTGTTAAATAAAATGTTTAATTGATTTATCAAGTGATCATGTTGGTCTATAAATATATATTTATAACAGTTTCCCAAAGCCCCAAACAGCAAATGTCTTGATTTGTCTGAGAAATGGCCTCCGACCCAAAGATATTCAAATTACTAAAAAACTGAAAAGACAGCAAATATTCATATTCAAGAAGTTGAAACCACCGGATAGGAAACAAATTCTAGTCTAAAAAAAAAAAAAGATTAATTGAATTCAAAATTTGAATTTAAAAACTGTCAGTTGACTAATACTTTCAATATCAATGATTCACCATTAAAAGAGGCGCATCAGATTCAAAGCAATGCCTGGCTGCGTGAACGCGTGACTGCTCTTATAGACTCATTAATGTGGAAAGCTTTCATTTTCTAATTTATGTAGTCACTTAACCTTTGCTGGTTGAAAATGTGGTCCTGTTATGTTTCATGGTGTTTTCTAGAAATGAGCGGGACTGGTCGTGGAAGGCCAGCCAGAAGATCAAAGCTAACAGCAGTAAAAAGAGGAAGGTCTCTCTTCTTTTTGATCACCTGGAGCCCATTGAGCTGGCTGAGCATCTCACCTTTCTGGAATTCAAGTCTTTCTGCAGGATATCAGTGAGCATACACACTAAAAGACTGTTTGAGTATACATGCATTAGCTTATCTTTTGCACATTGACGATTTGTTCATTCGACTTGCATTTCTGTGAACTAAAAAAACCATTAGGTGTTTCCTCCTCACAGGAAATACCATGCAGTTTCCACGCAGCTCTTCATGCTCATCTCTCTGCCCTCTTTACCAGTTTGTAGACTATCAGAATTACATTCACAACTGCTGCATGAAGGACATCCCCGTGATGGAGCGTTCCATAGCCCTGTGTAATGGTATCTCCCAGTGGGTCCAGCTGATGGTGCTGAGCCGGCCAACCGCTCAGCTGAGAGCTGAGGTTTTCACCAAGTTTATCCACGTGGCCCAGGTAGTGGTTTAATCAGCCCCTCACAACTACTGTTCCAGTTTCTGTTTCTGCTTTAGTAACAAAGAAAATTCAAACTATATTTAACACATTTCCGTTCTGCATGCTACTGTTCACTCATTTAATGACAGTGTATTGTCACACTCTGAGCAACATTAGAGATGCTGCAAGACTGGCAGTTGCATAATGAACATTCACAGAGAGCCGGTAATGATTCTCAAGAGCTCTGCTGCAAGCTTTTAGCATATCCAAAGATTTTACCAATAAAAAATTATTAACTGAATGCAAGCTAATGGAGTCATCAAGTGGAACACACTTTGACACAGAGGAGCTTGTGAAAGTGGAAAAAAACAGAAACGACTCGTGAGAGCAGTTGCTGAGCAGACTTTGCTTGTTCAAACCACTCCAAAGTGAAGCTGCACGCAGCCCGCTGAGAAGCGCGGTGTTGGCTTCAGGGAGCCGTTAGGTAGGCTTGTACTCTGGAGGACCTCTTGCACTGTAACACTAATGCACCAGTCTGCTGCTGCTCACTGCTGTCAACCTCAAAACCCACGGGTGTGGAAACGAATTTCACACCATAATGCTCCAGTGACAGCACGAATTAGAGAACTGAAAAGAGAGGGAAAAGCACTTCCAAAAAAGAGTGAGATATCAGAGCGCTGTAAGAAAAAGCCAACAATAAAAGTGGCTTATGTAACTGCAGTGTTGTGAATTACATAACCAGGGCTACCTGGAGCAAGTTTAATTGTGCATGTTTATATGAGTGTGCGTCCATAGGCTGATGTGTGTGTTTTTATTTTGTGCGCGTTCACCAGTGTCTACATCTTATGCACAATTACAACACACTAATGGCAGTGGTGGGAGGGCTGTGTCACAGCTCCATCTCCAGACTGAAGGACACCACGTCACATGTACCCAGTGAGGTCACCAAGGTAAATAAATCCTACTCCTGTAAGATTTCGCTGATAACAAAGCAAAACATTCTCACGTTAATCATTAAGAATAATTCTGTTCACTCCCCAGGTACTGAATGAGATGACAGACCTGCTTTCCTCCTGCAGAAATTATGACAACTATAGACAAGCTTACAACAAGTGTACAGGTTTTAAAATTCCTATCTTGGGTGTCCACCTTAAAGACCTGATTTCTGTCAATGAGGCCATGTCAGATTATGTGGATGACAACAAGGTGAATATCCAGAAGCTCCAGGCACTCTACAGCCACATTAATGATCTGATCCAGCTCCAGCAGATCCCCCCAAAGCTGGATGCTAACAAGGATCTGGTCCATCTACTGACGGTAATGCAACTTTGAATTTAGAGGGTTTTTTTAAAAAAAAATTGTTATGTATCTCCATGTGATTCACTAGATTGCACTGCAGCGCAGATGCAAATGAGAGCGTTACAGCATGTGGATTGTCCGTGCTTGTGTAGGTGTGATGAGAGTCTATGATCTATGAGTGTGTGGGTGACGAACTGAGTGTGAATGAGAGTGAGTACAGATTGCTGTATTGGTGTGTTATCTGTGTGGTGATTTAACCATACTTGAATGACAGAATACCCATGAAGAGATAATAGTTACCCTGTGACCGAAATTTGCCCTTTTCAAAACCCGATTCAAGGAGACACATCTAGATATACAGAGTCCTCTTTGTGTTTACCTCCACAGTGCTGACATATGTTGTCTCCTTCCCTACAGCTGTCTTTGGACCTTTACTACACTGAGGATGAAATTTATGAACTCTCTTACACCAGAGAACCCAAAAACTGCAAAGCACCTGTGAGTGATAGAAACAGAGATAACACGATAACAAGTTAACGACTGTTTACCAGCTGGCTATAAAACAGTAGTGGGTTGGTTGTTAAAACAACATTTTGGGAAAAAGGCTTATTCACTAAATGCTAGATGAGACGATGCTAAATACTGTATGAAGCAACAGCTAGAAACCAGTTAGCTTAGCTGAAAGACTGGAATCAGGGGAAGCAGCTAGCTTGTAATGTAGCTAGTAGTCAAACAAGGTCTTGAAACACAAAAACAGTAATGCTCAAAGGAATAGTTTGACATTCTGTGAATTACACTTTTGCACTTTATTTTTAAGACTTAAATAAAGGAGATGGACACCAGTGTTATACCTGTATGCTAATTATGAGACTACAGTCTGGATTCAGTTAGCTTAGCTTCCCGTTAGCTTAGAACAGACACTGAGGGAGGAAACAGTTTATTTCTGTCAAATCTCAGTCATCAAAGCTCTATAGTTAACATTTATTTTGATTAATCCATTAAAAAAAATAAAGTGTAAAAAAGGAACATTTTGGTCTTTGTTGGGCTAGCTGTTTTCTTCTTTATGTAAAGCTTAGCTAACTGCTGCTGGCTCCAGTTTACATATTTTCATGTCATGTATTGTCAATCTATTAATTTAACTTTCTTCAAAAAGAAGAGAACAAGCCTATTTCCCAGAATGCTGAAAGACTTGAATGTCCTTCAAAGCATTACTCAGCTTTGAGTTTAGCATTATCTCAGTCCCAGCTTTCTGACAGTGATGTTTCTGCTTCTGAAAGACAATCCATGAATATATTTAGTAGAATAAAATTACTTAGATAACACTTTACATGTTTATCTGCTCAGGCTCATTTTTTAATGACTAATTTATTTTCTATCAGCCAGCCACCCCCTCTAGACCTCCAGTGGTTGTGGACTGGGCATCAGGAGTGGCCCCTAAACCTGACCCCCGAACCATCAGCAAACATGTGCAGAGAATGGTGGATGTAAGTGCTTCCTTTTTTAAGTGTAGCCTCCGCATAGCCTCTCAGTAATGCTGTTATATAACTGTATTCATTTATTTTAACTATTCTTCTGGATGCTGCCATTTTGACAGCCTGCTCTTGCAGCTATTGTTCACTAATAGTAGAGCAACAATGGTGTTTCCCTCTTGTCTTTCCAGTCCGTGTTTAAGAACTACGATCACGACGAGAACGGCTTCATATCTCAAGGGGAATTTGAGAAAATTGCTGCTAGCTTTCCGTTTTCCTTCTGTGTCATGGACAAAGAGAAGTGAGTGTTTGACAGGTCATGCGCTCAGCTCATTTGCGACTTCAGAGGAGGGGAGGAAGAAAGAAAAAAGTGGTATTTATAATGATGAGTGTAGCAACAGGAAGCATAAAATAGCTGCAGAGCTAACCATAACCCCCACTACTTCATTTTCACTGTTTTCTCACGCGCATCCAGTGGTACATGATGCTTACAACCAAAAGAAAAAAAGTGATTTTTTCATTTATACCTCAACATGGAAACCACCATAGATGGTGTTAATATTTTCACATTACACACTGACAAAGTGTTACGCTGTTTAACACATGGTGCATATGGTAATGAAAATGTCTTATGTATATTATTTTACTGTTCCATTATATCACTACTTCCTCTCTTGAATCATGCTGCATATGCGTTGTGGTTGTCCAGGGAAGGCCTCGTCAGCAGAGAGGAGATCACAGCCTATTTCATGCGGGCCAGTGTAATCTGCTCCAAACTGGGTCTTGGCTTTGTCCACAACTTCCAGGAGACCACTTACATGAAACCCACCTTCTGTGACAACTGCTCAGGATTTGTAAGTCCCCACACAAGCTCAAGGATGAATGTTTTCAATGAAATACGGAAAGTGCTTTACTGCTACGTTTAACTCTACAAACACACTATGTGCACTTGTTTTTAGTTTTGCTTTTACGTGTTGACATTCAGTGATGTTTCCCCCTGTATTTTTTGTCACAGTTGTGGGGTGTCATCAAGCAAGGCTACAGGTGTAAAGGTATTTATAGTACTTCTAGCTTGTGCAACTTTGTCATGTCTATCATTGGCCAAGTGTCAGTTATTATTATGCTTGAACCTTGAAGAGAAGTACACACATTGTTTTGTAGGCAGCAGGTAGAGTGAAGGTTTCTTAAGGAGGTGTATTGTGGTTTTCTGTGTGCACACAGCTAGCTGAACCTGCAGCAAATGAAAAAAAAAACAGTCTGCAGCCAGAACCACAGTTTTTTCCCCCTCCCCCATTCATCAAAAGATCTGAGAGCTATTTGTTAGCTTGACAGTAAGCCTGCCAAGATCTGAGAATTGCATTTGCAGAACAGAAAGAGTTCAGAGAAAAGCCAGCAAGAGTCAGTTTGTCGATGGTTGCCTGACACTAGTTCCTGTTCTGACATGTCGTGCATTCTTTTGTCTGGCTTAGACTGTGGGATGAACTGCCACAAGCTGTGCAAGGACCAGGTGGCATTTGAGTGCAAGAAGAACCCAAAAGTGACCAATGCCATCGACAGTCCGACGCCAAGCTCCACCCCTGTCACCATGGGCACCTCAGAGGGTGGGTTTGATGGGGTCCCTGATAGCATCTAACCCCAGCATGAACAATCCCATGATACAAAACAAACAGTACTGTTACTCAAACAGTCACAACAACTTTATTTGTCTTGAGCAAGTTTCCACAGAGACACACTATCACCTGAAGTATAAAAACAGCACCCATGTAAAATCAGCAGTCAGTCAGCCCCCATGACAATCAGCCATCTGGTGGCAAAAAGTTTCTCAGGCATGTGTTCATTGAGTAAACAGCGTTATTTCCTGTAATCACTGCACTGCAAGAAAACAAAAGAATTTACATGATTTCACTTTGGTTTGCTGCAGCTTAAAGAAAAAAAGTGCAGAGCACAGGGTCTGTCGTCAGGGTGATTTCCCTCCAGCTGTCACTGGGAACTGTTTCGCTGACAGTAATAGTGGAGCTACCCACCTGCTGCGAGAAAGAAGCTATATTCAGAGCAGGGGAACTTTTGATTCGTCTTAATATGGATTGACACACATCTAAAAAATCTTGGGCCCAAATAACACAGGCCGCCTTTAAATAAGTCTTTGTGACATGCTGTTTCATCAAATGACATATTCAATTTGTGTTTGATTACATAATGAATTGAGTCATTTTATTATGCGTGTCATTAATGACCATATTGTAGTGAGCTTGCTCTTTTTTAAGAAATAATAATAAGGTAAAAAGTGAAAAGTCAAGTTTGTCAGGATTAACAATTTTCCATTTTCCATGTGTCCCATTTGAAGTAATTCCTAATAATGCTGCACTCTTCAGGTTCAGAAGAATGTCCTTTTCCCTTCCCGTCAGATGACAGCAAAGACTGGAGCCCGGACTCCCCAGTCACCTCCCATTCAAGGCCTCAGACGGTCCACAGTGGGACCCAGACAGACGGACCCCAGCTTTCCTCTGCAGCCCCTGAGGCCAGCCGCAATCAGCCGTCTCTGCTGGTCCCGGCAGCCCCCACCCTCACCTCGTGTCCCAGCCCTGTGCCCCAGAGAAAAGTGCGACACTGTGTCAAGTGGGAAAACAGAGCGTCTTTTGTGGCAAAAGAGCCAGAAGAGGAGAGCAAACCCACCTATGAATCTCTGGAATCAGTGAGTGACAAGACCGCTTTTCCTTCTAACGCACAGTACATAAATGCATTAGTTACTGAGGATCATACCATTCTTTTGTGCCCCTCCCAGGAGAACCAACGGCTGCAGAAAGCCAATGAGACACTACGTAGGAAGCTGAAGGAGACAGAGCGTGAGGTGGAATTTCTAAAGACACTGCTGAAGAGGCACGCTCTCCACCCTGTGGAGGAGGACTCCTCCTCCTGAACAAATACACACACCGAGCCTCCTCAAGGGAGACCGGTGCTGCCCTCGTATGGCAGTATGTATAAATCTGGATCCAATGTCTTACTTATTGGTTTCGAACAGTGCAAGTATTTCACCAGTATAACAAGAGCCAGGCAATTCAGCATCCCATGGTATAAAGTGGAAGACAAGGAAGATTGCCTATATTTTCATGCTAAGGGTACACATCCAGTTAAAAAAAACTTAACAGTATGTCATCAGTAATATGCCCTATTTGAAATCAGCTACAGTAAAAATGACAAATAAATACAATTAAAAGAGCTGTAATGCAACATTTAAAGAAGTTTAAAGTGAGCAGAAAGAGGCCCTTTACTGTGTTTTACTGTTCACTGGAGATTAAAAATCATCACAGTGAGCATCACTCAATGTAGTCAACCAATAAGATTGACCTGAGGTAGGATGGAGTTCCCTTTGTTAAAGGTGTGAAACATGAGAAAAATATTTAATGAAGAAGTGCAGTGTTTTGGAGTAAAAATAGTGCAGAATGTCTTTGATCAATTCTTGATCTGTAACAAGACTAGGTATTTATGTTATACATAAAGGAAACCAGGTGCTGCAGTGAAGTGTGTGCAGCAAAACAGTTTTCAAAAGGCAACAAACTCGTTGTATACATGACTAGTTCTTTATTATTATTATAACCATTACAAGTGATGAGGGCCTCGTTTTTATAGCAGCAGAAGGAAAACTGGAGGCCTCGTGTGTACAGAACTGTTGTTGCTCGGCGTCATTGTCCCTGTTCATATCAACGCACATGATGTTTTCAGTGCTCCTGATAATATTTATTGTCTCAAACACTACACAGTTCATGAAGAGAGTGACTTAAATGAACATTTTGTACAGTTTACTTGTACTTTCGGTGAATTATTTATGCTTGTGTGTATTGACATTATATTAATACTTTTTATTTTTAGTGTGCAACCACGTCAAGCTATGTTTATTGTGTGATCCATTGTAGCAGTGTTGTACTGTGAACGGGAGTCAAGATATGTGTTTGTAATACGTGTGATGTACTGTAAATACAAAGTATACACAGAGCCATCTTAATTCAGTCAAGGCTCATCCTTTCTGTCAGTATTGTTCTCGTATTGTTATAATAAATACTGTAAATTCCATACAAAATAACTGCTCGCTTTACTCAGCTTGGCCACTGGATGTCACTAAAGTCAAATTTTTCTTCAACCCCTTGCTCATGATCATAAACATTGAATTAATAGGAATCTCTGGGACTTCTGCACTCTAATTAGCTATCACTGTTTAACTCAGACTATTTTTGTCCAATTAAAGCGCAAAAGTCCCATCACAATCAGATAATCACCTCTAATTTGTTGTGATTATTTTACAAAAGTTTCAAAAACAGAAGTAGGCTTAAAGTTGAGAAAAGCAAATCTTCATAAGAGAGAAAAACTAAGATAGCCCTGCAGTTAAGACATGAATTTAAGCAGCTACGTAACGTCATCTGTATAATATCTATAAAATGTCTGAGTTGTAGATCTGTGAGACATAAAATTTTAGGACAGGCCATGTCACCCTGTTGTCTGGAGACTCTGCCAATCTACCTTGTCCCTTGGGCTTTGCTGCGAGTAATGAGTTCAGCTCCACAGTTAACATCGCCCCGTAGATAATGAGAGGGCAACTGTCCTCTGATGTAGAAGCAGAGATTAAAACCAAGTGCCTAATCGCCTTTTTAAAGCAATTCTGCAAACAGCAGGTGATTTTGCTGTGCTATATTTTCTCGGTGCTCTGATTCTAAGCATACGTTTCTACAGTGGGAATTCATCCTTAGATAAAGAAAGCTATTTGACCCTAATTATATTGTGCTTCTCATTTCTTGCAGCTATAATGACTTGATGCCATGCATTGACTTGGCAGTGAGCAAAGACCCAGTGAAAAAGGATAGGAAAGTCTCTGAGGCATAGCAGCAGCTCCTAAGCCCAGCCTTGGTGACAGCTAATTTACTTCTATTTGAATGTGACACCCAGCTGCTAGGGAGTAACACCCAAAGTCTACCAGGCTCAATTCACACTAATGCTGAATAATTTCCAATATCATGGCTGGCTGAGAGAAAGTGACAGGGAGAACATGTGTTAAACTCCAGGGACGATGCCCCTGCGAAGGTTGCTTGTTTCCATCAAGGCTTTAATACAAGCTTGAAAAGAGAAATGCACGGACCCTGACATGTTAAAGCAGTCATCATAGAGATAAATATATCAGTCCAAAATCCATTTACAAACCCAACAGAGAATGTAAACATAATTAACAGTGGTGCATTTGAGCCTGAAGAAGATCACAAGACATATGTAGGCTAACTGCACTGCTCAGCTCTCCATACACTGAGAGCAAAATATGACACTTGAACAGTCTGTGTAATTACAGCAGGCAGACAGAGATGATTTATCACCTAGACATCAGTGTACTTGGGGGAATTGGACTATTGTGAGATACCCATAAGTTAACTGAATCTGCTAAGTCTAATGAACACACTCCGAAACTAATTAGGGAAAGATGTGGAACATCCCATTATGTCCCCTTGATAGCGGAGTGTGGGACAGAGAGAACGCAGTTGGAACACAACACATTTTATACGCTCATTTCAAACACGAGGAAAAGCCGCCACCACAATGCCTGTAGGATACAGCAACGCCACTGCTGAACTCAACTCCACTAATTCCCTTGATTATTAAACCGAGTTCATTAAGTTCTAATGATGGCCAAAGGACCCTTGCGGAAGAGCAGAGAAAAAGGAATGGTGGTGGAGGTGGAAGAAAAAGAGAAGGAGACACACGCACACACACATGAATTTTTCTGGAGGAGGTTTAAAATTGTGTGAAGCCATGGTGAAATTTTTAATTAACCTTGATGATAGCGTAGGAGTGTAACAAGAGAAGGCTATGCAGGAGTTTGCCAAGAGAAACATCATCGCTCAGCTGTGTCCCTTTTTGGCCTTTCACAATCATGTAGTTTGAGCTTTATAATACAGACTAAATCCACTTATCAGCTCCTAGTAAATGCAGAACAAAGACAGAAGAGGCAAAGCCCGAGGCTGATACAAGGGTAATGAATTTGTGGGCGACACTGTTGATAGCAAAAGTGCCCACAAAGAAACATGAGTTTACATTTCTGGCTCTGATTAAAGCTTTGTATACACATAAAGCAAGCTATGGGTTCAGAGTGTTCTATTCAGTGAAATGGCTTCACTGTATTTTTCTTGCTGGCATACAAGAGGATGCACCTTCTCTTCTTGTAGTAATGGCTCCCCACTGAGTTTGGCGCAGGAAAAATATTTTGGCTGAACACAAAGAAGCAACCTTAACGATACTCACAGGATGATGCACTGATGAAGCCAAAAACACATCCTCCTTTTTAGGTTGCTTCGTGCGTGCTGTCATAGTGGGACTGCCTGTTCCTGTGACTTGTTAGTCACACACATCACAAGGAAGTAAACAAGATGCAGGTTGGAGTTGCATGTTGTTTAGGTAAAGTGATATTTATGTTCATACACATTTCACCGGTGCAGCTGTCAGAATGATTCACGATTGATTTTCATTCCCTGTTATTGCTCCTCAAGGTGCACCTTTGGCGAAAAAACAGAAAACCTGTTTTAAATGTTGCGATTGCACTAAGATAAATGCATCCTTATGGATCGCATTGAGTTGAAATAAGGAACAGATTATTTGAATGTATAAATATCTAAGTCTTGTTTTAAGTTTTTTGTGGTATAAGCCAAGTAGTTTTACATGGTTGAGCTGCCAAATTGCATCGTAGTATTTGATGTAGCGTATACTCACTCATGCCAAGAACTGAAGGCTATATGGTACCGTATATAACAGGAGAAACACTGCAAAGATAAACAGAAAAAGGGCAGGATTTATTGATGATAAAAGGAAGCAGGTGGATGAGAGAAAGAATTACAAAAACGGAGAGACGAGAGCTGAGAGGAGCAGATGTTACAGTGCTGGAGCAATCAGAGTGCCTTCGACATTCAGCAGAATCTTCAGAAAAAACAACACATTGCCAAGATCAAGGAAAGTGAAGCAAAACGCTGCAGCAAAGGAACAGATATAGAACGAGGAGAAGAGCAATAGCAGGAGGAAGAGTGAATTTCCCCCAGTGAGAGACCCCTGTGAAGGGGAGCAACACAGAGAAAATCAAGCACTCGTCTATGCCGATCTCTATCTGAACCCTGTACACTCAACATCTCCTTCTGTTTCCAGCAAGCAGTGGGACACAGTCGGACTCATCCACTCGCCTAACAGGAACCACAGTCTGCAGCTTTCACTAGAACAAAAATAGAATGTGCAAAGCAGATAACTGAAACCAGCAATTGGCACAAGTTGGTGAATAGCCTGTTGTATTTGCACCTATGTGAGCCAGGATCCTCAACAAAGGCTTGTTTATCTATTAAAAACTCAAACGCAAAATATCATTTTTTATGTATTTATTACACTACAACATTATAGTATGAGTGGTTTAGAGAATGCAATTGAAACTGTGGCAAGAAAAAAATATACCACAGGCTAGACTCATTAAATTATATGACTTCAGCTTGCAATAACTGATTTTTTTGGCCACTTTGGGGCAGTTGACCAATTGCAAACACAACATTTACATAATATCTCCTGTCAGTAACATAGCATGAACCAGTGACTCTTTATGCAGTGGGCAGTATATGTAATCGCACCTTACTGAATATCCCTCCACTCACTATTCCCAGCATTCATTTGGAGCTGTGTTTGTGGCCGCCTGATAAATATTAGTCCATTATTAGCTCTCTTTTAGCTCTGTTTTTAGTCTTTACCAACCTTTGAGGTCATTATTTGTCTCTTAAGATTCTAACTGCTTCACTGTTTGCCAGGAAGTAAGTCTTTCTGTCTGCCTGTTATTTGGCGCTTGACAGGTAGTTTTCAGCACAAGTTTTTAGCTTTCAGATTCTTTTGTGGCTAGAAATGACACAATGAGGCGGTTATCATACTGTGACATTGACTTGATACATTGTTATAATAAAAATACTGAATATAGCTACTTTAAACAACAAATCTGCAGCCATACTGGCTTTGTGAGACTATGTAACCAACTCAGGAACTTTAAGCTCAATGTAATGTCAGCATGCTAACATGTTCACAATGTCAATGCTAACATTCTGACGTTAGGCAGGTATAATGTTAAATTACTCACCACTGAAGTCCAGAATGTTTTGTTAGCATGTTAACATTTGCTATTCAACACTAAACACGAAGTGCAGCTGGAAATGTCATTAGCTTCTGAGATAGTTGTTCATAAAACAAAATATTGGACAGATTAAATTGTTGACCTGATGGTGGCGCTAGATGAAAAGACAAGGTATCAACAAAGCCAATAAGATTCATCATCTGGGGACCAGAAATATCTTCATACAATTTAATTCAATTTTTCACTACAGTCGTTGAGATATTTCACTCAGAATGAAAGCAATGGACTGACAGACTGATACTGTCATCTATATTGAATCATTCATAACCATGTGTCTTTGGTGACTTTGCATCACAATAAAATAACACACAAGACTGTAGATTTTCTATTTCATGAACTCTTATACAAGATAAAGTACAACAAAGAACCTGAGCTTTAAATTTATTTCTGTTCTCATATTCCTCTTGTTCTGGCAGGACTTATTGTTTTCCTTGAAGCAAATCCTCTACAGTTACTGCACTTCATTCCAGACACCAGCCTGTAGACGGTATATTTGCTTTGTGTGTCTCCAAACAATCATAGTTTGCTCTAATATGTACAGCAGGAGCAGGTTCATTGTGAATAACACAGAAGTAGACAGAAGATAAAAAGCGTGAGAACAAATTTAATAACCTGAGCAATGTTTTTCTATTAATATATTGTGCACATTGTGACTGCACATAAAATGTATCATCTGCAATAACTGCTACATGTCCATCCAATGTGTCCTTATAAAAAGGGAAAAATACAAATTGGATTTAAGACTGGAAGCAAGCCACACATCATATTCTGCTGTTTCTCCCTGATGGATTAACTCTCTAATTGGGCCCTAGTTTGGGGTGGGCCAATATTTCCAGGCTCTTGATTTAGCATTTCAACCCAGGAATGACACTTAGCCTGTGATATTCACTTCAGCACATGGTGCATTAATGCAACAATCAAGCTGAATAATACTCAGATTTCAGGGCTTTTAAAAAACAATCACATGGGTGGCGTTGTGATAATTTGTAATGTGGAGTTTTAGTTTGTCTCAGCAGTGCATCTATGCATAATGTTGGGTTTGTTTGCTGCAGAGATAACACAGAAGAGTGTGAGACTATCCATCTATTCACACCTTCAGCCCCACATCCCTCCTTAATGGCTGGCTGAAATAGCCACAAGACTTTAATGAAGGCCAACAGGCTGTCTGCCACTTGCTGTTGGCCCAACCCCCACTGCTGATTTCTCCAATGACCCCAGACATCAGGGCACGTCTATGTGTTCGGCACATTCTACCTAAAATGCCTGGAGGATACAGTGACATATGTACTTGGCGCATCATAACGGCATAAAACCATTGATATCACTTACTGCTCAGTGACGATACATCACTTAAAGGTCAGACAGACATGTATCTATCATTTCTTCCCCACATCTATTCTGTGTTCCCTTTGAAGGTCAAATCTCCAGGAGAAAACGTGGGAAGGAGATGCTGTACAGTCACTGCATGGTAAAAAAAATACTGATTGTAATCTGGCACCATTTTAGTTCAAAACCCAGCTGCTTTTACCTTACTGCAGGGCATTAAAAACACTTGTCTAAGGATTTCATAGAACTGTGATGTGTTGCGTATTTAGTGGGTGCTATTTTGTACTGACACCTTATTAAATTCTCCCAAGGAGAGCGAACCAATCCTCTGTGTCACTGTCAAATCCACCTTATGGAATTAATTACTGCTCAGTAGATCACAGGGGAGAACTGTATCTTGTATAAACCAGTTAAAAAGAATAGTTCAACATTTTGGGAAATGGACTTTTTTTTACTTTCAAAGATTACTTCAGAAAAGCACACCACAACTGTACAGAAAATATACTGCCACATCCATGAGGCGTTAGCTTAGTTTAAAGACAAAAGGTGGAAGAAACTTGCTAACAAGAAATCTGCCTCACAGCCCCCCTTAGACTCAATAATTAGCAAGATAGATCTTGTTTCAGAAATAAAAAAAGGTCAAAAGTGAAGTTTTGGTTGTACAGGCTGTATAGTGCCAACTGACTGCTCCCACTCTTGCACTTAATCCCCTGTAAAACCACAACTTTTGTCATTTTTACACCTTTGTAGGCTAGCCTGGCTCACGACTAAGCTATAGCTTTTACTTTTAGAAAGAACAAGGCTAGCTGTTCCTACCTGTTTTCAGTCTTTATGCTAAGCTAGGCTAGCATCCCCATGGTTGTATTTCATGGACACACAAGAGAGTTCTATATATTTTACTCTGCATGGCAATAAATTTATGGACATTGTAGAACAGATGCTTAATTTGGATATTTAACAGGTTTTAACAACAAAAAAAGTTTCTAGCCGACACATTCACCTTTACTATTGTCACTTCTTTGAATCAAACGTACTGCATGACTCCTGTTTTACTTGTAGACCTACCTCCAACCGTTATTTTTTACCGTACTCATCAAGGATCACCTTGCTGATCCCCTGAGTCAGAAGTGTGATGGGCACAAGTTAATTTGGGTCAACTTGAGAGAAGTTGAACACATCACAGACAACTCTCCACCATCTGTGATCATCCAACCCACAGGGAGCAGCCAACTGTTCACATTAATGTGATTTGATGCTTTTCTCCCTGCAGATGTCCCTGGAGAGTGACCATTAGCACTGTAGCTACTTCCTTCAGAACAGGATAATGGGAAATGAAAGATGGTCCGCTTTTGTTTTTTTGATGCTTAAAATCTGAGTAGATTTGAACAACAGGCTGAACCAAGCGCTACCTGTGCTGCTCATCAGTCATTTGTGTGAAATTGCTGCAGCAAGGTAACGACTATACAAGTCAGAGAGCCGCTCACAAGGTCTAATCTTTCAATCGACCCACAAGGTCCAGAGATATGACTGACTCCTGACCTTCCCTTGCTTTGCCAACTGCATGAAAGAAGGACGACTGCAGTTAATGTGAGTAGACAGCTTAGAACTGCACAACCACAGCTATTCATTTATACATCACATCGCCTGTGGAAACCTCTCTCCTGGCATGTCAGAAATCCTCACACTGTCACGTTCCAGTGGAAACAACAAATGGCCAAATATGCTGCACAAGCTATGAAAAAGACCCTATCAAATTCTTGAAGAGGTAGGCATTTTAATGAAGGAGGATATGTGTGTATACACATCTAAGAACACACGCTTCCATCGGTGGAATATTTTATAGTGAAATTTTACCAGCATGCTATACAAACCTATATTCGTGATGTGTTACTTTGAACTCAAGCAGCGTTAGAGGTGTTGCAATTACTTGCAAGAATTCCTTACATGCAAAATTGGAATGTGAAGTGGACAGGGAGAAGAGAAACAACCGAAATAATGATCTAAAACAAGGTCACAAAGCAGCTACCATAGCTCAGAGTATTATTTGAGGAATTCTGCAGAAGTCCCTTTCCACGCAGTGCATCATTATTGCTTTCATATATAAATATTTTACTTTTTAATAGTGTTTCTGACAAATGATGACCCCAGGCTTGACAGTGTTATACTTAAAAAAACACCAACATTTATCTTAAGTCTGATTTATTGTTTTGTACAATTTATTGTCTTTGTTACATTGTTGGTCTGAGATGCTTAGTAAGTCATTTAAACACAAATACATATTAACAGAAGTATTTGTGCTTATGTATCCTAACAGTCATATATGCTGTAATGAGAGCATGAGCTGCTCTACTTGCAAATTACATGATGTCTTTGCACCAAAAAAATGTCTTGTTTTCCCAAGGCAAATGACAAAAAAAAAAAAAAAAATCAAACACTTATCTTTCTTACATGACTGTGGCTGTGATTTCCTGTTGCTCACACATTTGCCTGCCAGTGCAACTTGACGAGCAATCTTGCAGTTATAGGACCCTTTCTATGGAGCAGAGCCATTTTAGAGGCTTTAATCTTAATATTTGCACTCTTCACCGAAGCAGTCTGCACCTGGTTTATTGCTTAAAACCTGAATGTATTCACACACAAGCATACACTTTTTATACCACATATGGTATCCATAAAAAAAAGAAAAAAAAAAAGAAAATACTTAGGTGTAATAGTGAAAGCACAGTAAATCAGTTGCACTAACCCAGGAAACCTTTTTGTTTTTGTTTTTGTTACCTTTTTAGGTTAAGTCCCCTCCCTCACCTCACGCTTGGTAACCATGGTTGCATTAAGTGTCACATTGTCAACCTATTTTAAGAAGCTATCATCCCTTATATAGTGAACCACACACACGCGCACACACACTCACACACACACACACACACACACACACACACACACACACACACACACACTGTAGGAGGAAGCTACTCTATTTGTCATGCTGATACTTTCAGTTATGTAATGTTAAACTCATGCTAATCTCTTTATAGCACATTCAGTGCACACACAGTACCAGGCCATGTGTTTGTAGCTGTGCAAGTACTTGTTATAATAGACATGCTTTATGAGAGATGAAGCGTAAGTTCACACATAAACTCATCTTACTGCCTTTTTAGCAACATTAGCATTGAGGTTCAAGGGATGGCAATGTTGTTCTTTCAGTCAGTACACCACGTTGATCCAGAATACATAACACCATACTTGCAGATCTGCTTTATGAATGGTGATATGACTGTAAACCGACTTTAAATGTAAACAGTAAACTCTGTAATTATTACACCTTGATACACAATCTTTAATTGAATGTCTTCTTACTATGACGGATCTATATATCTAATAAGAGTGCACTTACACCTTCATTAGGAATGCCCTTGAACACATTACTACCCTTTATGTGAATATAGCTGGTTATATTTAAATAGAAAACAATGTAACAGCATTTTTTTGTTACCTCCTCTTTATGTGAGATTACACAACCCTGCTAAAGCTAATATCCGTCATTTCTTCCAAACTGTTAACAATAGATGCACTTTTTGTGATTGTAAGAAGGAAACTATTGAATATGTCTGAGTTGGAGAGAAAATGCAACATTGTTGGACTCCACAGAAGATAAAAAAGACTAACACCCACCAACTAAAAAACTGAATACATTCACCCTCTTAAAAGTGAAAATAGCGATGAAGAGTGGGTTGGTGGGATGTACAAACAAACATGGCTCTTGATTAGAGCTATAAAAAACATAAATGACTTCCAATCAGTCTTTGGTATGGTGTATTAAATCTTATTTGGAAAATGTCAGCATGATAACACTTACAAACTCAGATGATGACTATTTTAAAAAATAAAACATCAGCCTGAAATAATCCTGTTAGCTTGCTGACAGTAGTTTAACTCAAGCTTAAAAAACAGAGTTGCTAGAAACCCAAACTTAATCTTAAATACTTGTAATATGTCATTTATCAGTTTATAAAAGTGATATGTGAACAGAATCCCGTCCAGCTGACATGAAACATAAGTTATTTTTACCGAACTTTTCCACTTGCACACCATGATTTTAATTTAACGGATAAAAGAATAACACGATCGGACAAAGAAAAGTTACTGTTCTCAGTAAGCAGTCTTGTCTCTTTTCAGTTCCCATCATTAAAACATTACTCATTTTTTTACTTCTTTCTTGCAGAGCGGAGACCTATATGGAACTTTTTCACTAACAGTTTTTGATGCCTCTATAAAACAGCATGGACACCTCTGACTCAATGTCAAGTGAGAAATAGGTCAATATAAAATGAATGAGAGATTAAAAAGGACCTGATTAAATCTCCATCCGAGCCATCACTCAACATAATGAGCCCTTCAATAAAATATGGATATGCCAATAAAATATGTATACTTCCAGCAGTCCCCGGTGTTAAATTGACTCAACTTCAGTGTCCAGCATCTCTGGGGTCACAATTAGATTGTCATGGATCTTATAAATCTGTTTAGCGGGTACATAGGTCAATATTGGATGCTTGCATTAATTTACATCCATTAATATTCTTTTTATCATTCAGATAAAGAGTAAAAAACACAGAAGTAACACCTCCTCTGTGGTCTACTGTGCTCAGATTGCTTCAGTTGTGGTTGTAATGTTCTTTTTAACAAGATAGCCTCTATTTCTGTCTTGATGTCGTGAGTAAACAACTGACACAGTGACAGTGGCTGTGACAACTCCAGCCTCGAAAAATTCACAAACACTGCATTTCAGATGAATTATACATAGTGAAGCATCTACTGTTCAGCTGAAAAAAGGGGAGGCGATGTCAGAGTGCAGAAATGTTGCCAAGTATCATCAATAGTCAAATCAGCTCAATCCAGAAACTGTCATTATCAATCTCATACATTTTCTCACATGGTGTCTTTTTTCAACAACTGTGTCACCGTCTGGTTGATCATACAGCCTCTTTCATGGCTTTACATTAAATGAATCATTGTTCTAATAAGTTAGAGCGTATGGGAATACTCCTCTCAGGAAATAAGAGAACGCTGAAACCGAGCTAGGATGAAAGATATGAGCTACATCCTCGCCTGCTGCATTGCTTTTTCCAAAGATCACTCTATTGCAGCAGACAGCTGTCTTGGGAGAGATGACCAAACTAATAAAGCAGCGCAATCTGGTCACTCAAAGAGCCTTGGACCAGAGTGGCCAAAGAGATGAGCAGTTACAGAAATTCATCTTTCCTCATCTTAGATCCTCGATGATTACTCCTCCTCCAGAGGTTACACGTGTGAGCACTGACTCTCTTGAAAGGCTGTCCAAGTCAACACATATCCTGTGGAGAAGCTGAAAGCTGCCATTGACACAGAAAACGATCGTTTGGCAGAGCATCATAGCTTTCTGGTGGACTGTAATTACGTCCGGATTGGTCCTTCACCTTGAAAGACTCGCATCTCCTGTGGGCCCATTAGAGGCTTTTGAAAATGAGAAGCAGAATGGCACACACAAACAAGTAGTTGTTCCTGACCTTTTGACACCCACCGAAATCCCACGGTCTCTCGTATTGTTTATTAGTCACAACACCAGCCACAGAAACAGCGTGCTCTGAAAATAGCTTTTTAAATAAGGGCACAAACGGCAGCCTGCCAACGCTCAGATAATAAAGCCACATGAAATTACAGCTCAGAGAAGAACATTAAAGAGGAACATTAGGGAACGTGTGGCAATTGATTCCAATCAGAGGAGGAAGCAGAAGAGGAGTTTTACATAATGCAAGCTTCAAGAAAATGAAATAATTACTTTCACAGTTTTTGTGCGCATTAGAATATGATTTTCAAACATATTAAACTGAAGATTATGCAGTGTACTACATCAGCAGTTTAGTTTTATTGTACACAGAGAATCACCTGATTTTGTGCGACAGAAACTGTAATATAATTTCCAGACCACCTACTGAAAGTACAATGGTATCTTCCCAAACTGTAATCCATATTGCGGTTAACGAGTGGCGACATGGCAGCAGAGCTAAGGAGCTCACTTTGACACTTCAGTCAAAATAAAGCAGTTTTAGCCTCAACTGAATTTATTTTCACTGAGTTGAAACCTTCTGACATCTGACACTGACATATGATATAGTTGTGACTAATATGTCAGCAGGGGGCACACCAGTCTATTTACAAATCAGTAGGCATGAAACAACTTCATTTGGAGTTAGATGTGTGCCAATCTGATGAATGTAAGTGGAATATTTCCCTCTCTAGCCACTTTCTGGAGTCCATTAACTCTGAAGAGAAATAGTTGGCTCTTTATTAGCTAAATGCTTCACTACTTCCCAGCTAGCTAGGTGCTAACTTTGTTTCCAGTTTTTTAGCAGCTAGCATTAAGTGAATTTTTGCATGAAGGTTCAGTTTGTTGGATTAAGTGCACACCTGAGAGGTCCTCTCTGAAGCTCGTGTTTGGTTTGTCCATTAGGCTACGGTAAAAACATGGTGATTTATAGTGTAGAACTCTATGTAATAAGAGTTGATTCCTCTTTTGATAAAGGGCCATTTTAAGGTCATGAAAAGAAAATGATTCCAATTTTTTGGTGTTTATGCTCTAATGGAAACATACTCATGAGTATCATATTTGGTTTTTTACATAATGGGAGTGGACAAAAACAGTAAAATTATGGGTCACAAAACCAAAACAATGGTGGAAGATGAGTTGTAAAATGCTCAGACCTTCTGTGGAACTACATTTTCTCTGTTTATCTCTAATTGCACCTCCTTTCTCTTTTTATTACATGTAGTGACTTCATCTACTGTAACTGTAAAAACATCGGTTAGAGCCATTTTAATAAACTGGGGAAAGTATTTGTTGAGTGCAGTGACGCCTCCTTTAACAGGATCATGTGTGTGAGTCAGTGGTTTTGAAGTGGTTGTGGGGGGTGCAGTGACAGGTGCAGACACCAGGTAACTGACATGATGCAAAGAGACAGGGCAATGAGTCACTCTGGCCCTCAGCGAGCTCCTCTGCTTAACCTGCAGTGGCTCCTATACCATCACCTATTTATAGCTTATCCACAGCAGTCCCACTAACCACCGACAGACTGGGAAATCTGGCTTGGTCTGAGCTCTGTTTTGCTCAAAAGCATATTGAAGATGCAACACTAAATCCTCTTCTGTTTAATAGGTTTAATAGAAAATCCTAAAGCAGACATCTTTGACATATTCAGGCTGGTCTTTGCACACAACAGGGCTTTCACTCCCATATTTAATTGTTATTCTTCATACTGGAGTGATGAGATAGACTGTGAATACTAACCATGTCCCTACAAGTCATAAAGCAGACTTTCATGCCTGGCTGACTCATCACCTGGTATACCTGCAAACACTCTCGGCAGGATTAACACAATGTTCATTAGCACTACTGATGTTTCACATGGTAATCCTCTGAGTTTTTTTTTTTTTAAAACTTAATCCCCTTCAAGACAGACACAGCGTCAGTATCAAATCATAACTGTTTTCAGCATACAAATCAATAATGCAAACAATGTACAGCTATTATTATTTTTCTTTTTTCTTTTTTTCTTCTTTTTTTTTACGGCTAGTACTTCTGGCACAGCGTTACCACATTAGTGGGAATCCATCATATTAATGATCCCAAGGCCACTTCATTATTCACAGAGAAGCAGCTCGGCTGTCCAAATAAATTATCATTGGTGTTCCATTAATGGAAGTTTTCAAATCTCGCCGCGGAGGATGCCATTAATCTGCACACAGCGTCTCTCTAGAGTGGAACGGTCGGCTACTGTACCACTGCCAGCGATCTGTGAAGATGAGAAGCTCCCCACTGTCCTCGTTCACTTTTTCTTCTGTGGGAGGAAGTTCAATTATGATTGACGTTAACTACTGCTGCTCCAGACCGGATCCCTCCCAAGCTGCACACTTTGCATTTTTCATGCACTGCTAAAGGGGTCTGTACTTATAGGTGAAGGGTAGAGCTACAAAGTGGTGCTTCTGTCTGAAACTGTGGATGACAAACTCCGACCTCTCCCCTCCTGATGGAGCGCTTTCAGCTAATTCGACACATATTGCATTTGTGTGTTGGAAAATTGCAAAGCCGAAAAGCCTCTACCTGTCCCCTGGGACTCCCAGCACATCCATTCCCCCCGCATCGCCACACAGACGTGGGCCAACTTCCAGACACATACTGTTAATATTCTGATTGGACATTTGTAGAAGGACCTTGAAAAGTCACATACTGTGCAACTTTCTTACACTTTAATGAAATTGCCTCTCATAATGTTGGCATTCACTGACTATTATGTTTTTCATTATGACAACCCAGTGTAGGAGTCAAACTCATTTTCATTTTCTGTGGATGTAAGAGAGCAATAAATCCATTTCCTTTAATGCCCTGCAGACTGCCTGGCTTTACTGTCAGACTTTAACAAATGACTTAAGTGAAGCTCTGTAATACATCTTTCTGCAGGAGCCTGATATGTTGTGGCATTTTATGATAAACAAACTAAGTTATGTAAAAGAGCGTTTGTCGTGCTTCTCTGCTCTTAAGCTCAATTTGGTCCTCAGAAGAATCATCAACTGCCTGAAGATATTCAGCTGTATCTTTTATTTTTCTCCCCACCTACCCATCTTATTCATCACCGACTCTGATTTACATCCTCTTTCTGGTCTTAACAGGATGTGATGCTGTCGTCACCTTCATGGCCAGCTCATTCCACCCGAGTCAGGTAATGCATATGAGGCAGTGGCTGCGGCTCGCTGTTTCCCTGTGAGTTTTCAGTTGAAAGCTTTCAGCGTGCCTCCGGGTCTGGAAGGAGCTCCAGCGTCTGCTCCTGCCAAAAACCTTCCCCCCTATGCTGAACCTCCTCCTGCTCTTGCACCTGCACCTGGCGCTGCAGGCATTGAGGTCCAACTGTTTCTGCAAACTGACCTCTTTGGCCAAATGGATAAGGTCCTAACACAGCACCTGATGCCTGCAATGAAAAATATCTGATTTATAACTCTCACATGGCTGTTTTTGATATGAAAAGCCTCAGTGCTGATCTGAACTTGGGCTGTAAATCCACTAACATCTCTAACATATGCTGCAAATGACAACTACCACGTATCCCCCACATTTTATTTGTGTATTTTTTACTCTTTTCCATCAGTTCCATGAGCTGTTTCAGTGGTCAGAGGTGCTGTATTGGCATATGCTTTGTTAGAGTGTTTAATCAAACAGGAAGTATTGCACGGAATGGCCATGTGGGAAAAGCTGCTTAAATCCCTCCTGTCTTTGCAAAAGCCTGCTAGGCCAGATCAAATTAAGTGGTTTGATACTTTCTCTGCCAATCGGATTAGGCTGATTAATTCCCAAAAGTGTTTAAATGATTAAAGCTGGTTAATGGGCCTCAGGAAAGTTCATAGTGTCAAGAGTTGGCTGCTATATCAAACAGGGGTACAGGAACGTCAATAAGTGGTAACTTTATGAACATTTTCTGCCATATTGTTGCTGTTTGTCAATCCACAGCACATGAATGCCTTATTTTCAGGCTCTAATAATCTTTTTTGTTTCCCAAAATTACACGACTCTGAGGAGGAAATGCTTGACAAATAGTGCATCTGCTCCGTAGTGACACAGTGCCTAAATATAGAGTGGAAAATGGAGCAGAAGAAGGGGGCACAGTGAGGACCATAAATATTCACAGTCCATCTACAGGAAAAGCTGGTCTGAGGAGAAATCCTCTCTTCTCAAACACTGTGCTTAATGTGGCACCACCGAGCCACACTGGTCACACCTTCGAGGTGCCACGTTTTGGATCCGGACGTGTTGTGGCTGTGGATGTTCACGTATTATTTTGATGCAGGCCTTCTCTCGAAAATGTACCTCTGAGTCCGGCTGTGAATGCTGATTGAGAGAAAGATAAAGAGGAGTAATGAATAAACGGTTGCAGGTTCTGCTCCCCTCCTCACCCCCTCTTCTAATATACTCGTCTCCTGAGGGAATGGTATCCATCATGGAGACGGCGGGGCAGTTATGCCACGTCGCCTCGTGCATGTGAACACAAGGTGACTCTGGAAGGGACACGTCTCGTGTATGCCCAGTCTTATGAATGCAGCCCCATGTTTCCCCCATAAAGTGTCCATCAGCACCTTAATGCATCTCCCAGTGAAAGTGACAGAGGCTGGGCTTGCACATTATTAACTCCAGACATTTTTATGAGCCTGTGGAACAGAGTGCTCCTTCTGAATAAGAAATGTGTCCAGGGTTCGGCGGCTGTATATCAGTCTTCTAGTTCTTGACGTAACGGCCTCTGATAGGCACTGTTTTTAGTGTGTTTTTACATGTGTCTCAACTCCAGACGGTGGCCTTGTAAATACTGTCGTTATGTCATTATTATTATCCAGTGGGATCAAAAAAAATAAGGCTTAGTTGTGCTGTGTGGAATCTATTATGTCACCCATTAGCTTGCATGGGAAATACATCTATATTAATGTTATGTAAACAGTGTTTACAATGATAAATTGTGGCATGGAATCATAAGCCGCTTAACAGAGTGGGGTTAAAGGCATAACCAAATTGGCAGGCTCATGATAAATGCATGGGATTTGTCTGAAATATTTATCAAAACTAAATGTGCAATGAATTTAGTATTGGCTTATTTCTCAGCTACATTAGGAACTATTTCAGAGTCACGGACATCGCAGAGACAAGGGAGGGAATTAAGTAGATCTACACATTTTTTCTCAAAATGAATAAAAGCTGAAATTATGTGAAGGCAGGGAATTCTAAAATTCATGCAGCAAAAAGAGAAATAAATGAGGATAATGTGATTCGTGTTTCCTACATTTAGTGGGCGTTCTTAGTGAGAAAGAATAACACTGTTGCAGAATGCAGTTCAGTTGTGCAGGTAATACAAGCTGTGCACTGTAATAAAGAGTCTGTAAATTGGAAATGCTGGTGTTTTACTAAATCCTGTAACCCTTTAGATCCTGTGATCTGAATAGGATTGCCATGTTAGGATAAGGCGGTTCTAATATAGACATATACTGTGGTTTTAGGTCACAGACTTTGGTGTGGGCTCGTGTGATTTACATCTCTGTGGGCACCAAATCTGTTTCCAAAACATTCTCTGCAAAACAGCACCTCAGTGGGGGCGTGAAACACCAGCCTGCTCATGAGACACTTGGGATGGAGGAAGAACGCCCAGGCCAGAGGAGTAGAGTTTGGAAATGTCAAATCCGTGGTCGGTATCGGAGTTTACAGCGCGCTTCACGCAGCCAATCAGTTGGCTTGAGTCAGCTGAGCCTCAGTCTGAGTTGTTTTGGAGCCTGAGCTCAGTGTGATGCTGTGCGTAAAATCTACCTGTCAGACGCAGCGGCGGTGCCATGGCGGGCAGAGCTCGGCGAGCAAAGTCCGCGCTTACAAACACGGAATAACTTCCCTTTAAACGGATGCCATATGTTGTGCTACGCTGGCAATTTCCCCAAAAGTGATCATGTGAAGTAGA
Source organism: Acanthurus leucopareius (assembly GCA_029814765.1). NCBI lineage: Eukaryota > Metazoa > Chordata > Actinopteri > Acanthuriformes > Acanthuridae > Acanthurus > Acanthurus leucopareius. The sequence goes on along the minus strand of JAQMCX010000017.1, from coordinate 2,880,702 downwards.
AAGGTGGGTCCGTCCGTCTCCATCGACTCAGTTGCGCCGAGGAACGATGCTGAACGAAGCTGCGGGAGGATTTTCCACTACAGGTAAGATTATTTTAGGAGATTTATATCCACTAGTATCCAAAAAAAATATTCTCATCCTTTTATTTAAGGGTAGATATAAGATTTGTCTGTAATAAAAAAGAGCAAAACTGCGCAAGACATTGCAAGATTTCCTCTCATGATTAGCGCCGGAAAATTTGTAAATTAAATAGTTGCAATTTTTAAGAGATTAAAATGTGTGATGTCATCACAATAGTGTAAAAAATTGTGCTTGTGTGTGATGGAAGGAAAAAAGAGAGAGTGACATATGAATAAATCGCAAAGAGAAGGTAGATAAAGGGAATTTGCTCTTCATAAATAATTGTGGAGTCCAAGCACACACTCTCATGTGCTAAGTGGCCATCTTCTCGTGTCAGATGAATTATTTGTGGATGTGGGATGTGGTTTTTGTTGTCTAATGTAGTGTGTAATGGAATTCCCTGTTATCAGGAGAATGGCTCAGCCTCAGAAGCATGTGAGGATGGAGACCGCAGGACGCGGTGTTGAAGATACTGAGTCTTGGGTGTGTGGGCTCAGATTTAGCCACTGGCACACATTATTCATGCTTCTGCACGTCAAACGGCTCCGAAACCATACTGCATGCATGAGCTCCTGTTCTCCAGGGGTCACAGGGGCCAGAGGTCTGCTCTAGGTCTCTGTGTTTTCTCCGCGAACCAGGAAATCATGGCACACAATGTGCAAGTACAGTTCGGCTTTTTGAGGAATATATTTTGCAGTTTTTGCTGAGGCATCGATGCTTTTTGTAACATCGCTGCACCAGATGGGATTGCATGTTTGTGTGTTCATGTTATTTTGACTCAGCTTCCTAATGTTTGTGTCCAGGTCTGTGCAACTCAATCAACTCATACAACATCATAAATCAAGCCTTTCAATTCCTCTTTTTTTCTAGTGTGAAGAAAATCTAATTATTCCCTTGTATTTCTACCCTGTGACTCATTTCTCACTGCATGGATTTCAACAAAAAAACATGAAGCGACTTGATTTGCCACTTTCTTCTCAAAAAATGATCCACATGTAGCTATTATCTTATTTTATGATAAGGCATAGGATGTAAAATTAATTTGATGGATGAGGTCTTTGTTGGCCAGGAGGGACTGACCAATGGTGTGAGATTTGCAACACAAAACAGTGGATTTGCATGCCCACATGCCCAGATAACACAATTTCTCACTGGTAGACTTGTTGCCTCAGTGACGGCCTCTTTTGACAGCTTTACAGTGTTTTGTATTGTTTTTTTTTACATAAAGCACTGATTTCCCAAACGATCATCAACTCATTATCTCTTCAGTTGCATTTAAAAAGATTTAGGAGAATCGGAAAGGCCAGTTCATAGAAGTCAAAGTCATCCGTGGTGCAAAATACAGCAGCCTCTGCTTACACTCCCCCTGGTTTTCAGCATAGGCAGCTGTGATATGTGGAGTATATTTCTTTTTCCCTACATGTTTATGTGATTCTCGGGGCGTGAGATGCAACAGTTGAACATGCAGCAGATGGTGATTTTATGGCTCAGACTGGTGGGAGCTAGCAAGAGGAATACTGATTGCCAAACAAGTTGAAATATTTCCTGCACTGGATTCGTGTCCTAGATTATCACATTACTAAAAAAAAAACGGAAAACTAATGTTGCATTTGACTTTATGGCCACACTGCAACTAAATGAAATGCAATTTCTGAAGAATGTGCCATGATTTAATTAAACAGCTTGTTCTTTCTCTCTTTTAAAGTTTTTATTAAGAAAATTAAATTGTCCTCTCCATGCACTTTCAGCTACCACACTGCCAAATCTTTTGGACTGATCCACTAGAAGGTTCAAGCTGCCATCATGGAGAGCCTCAGTGAGCTCCAGAACCCCCTGCTAGATAAAACCAGTAGACATGTGGTGAACAACGATTACCAGGGTTACCAATGTGACTACCCGAGCCAGCCTTACCAGGACAGCCTCCTTGGCTACTACTACACTGAGACGAATGGCAAGCATAAGACTCAACAATTCCTGGATGCTACATCCCTCCATCTAGCCGTGGAGGCCTTCTACAGGCCCAACTTTATTCTGTACAAGGATGACGTGAGTCTTCACAGCAAGGACTCCAAGAGCGAGAGCTTTGAGACCACTTTTACGGAGAGTAAGGACACTGTGCTGGATGGAGTTTCCACAGAAAACCCTCTGGAAAGCATACAAGGAGAGAAAGACATGAAGATCCAGACGGTGTCGTACGAGGTGGAGGAGGAGCAAGGACCTGAGTACGAGGTCAGAGGATGTGTCGAAGAAAAATGTGAATTAAGCTGTTTGCATGTAGCAGTAAGCAGTGCTTTAGTGGTAGTTTATGTGTGTGGAGATGTAGGTGTGTGTTTTGGGTCTCTACAAGTTGCATATATTTTATCTGCAGTCTGAAACGTGGTCATATTCTATTCGTTTGGATGTAAGAACAAGTATATTGCAGGTTTCTCACTCCTGCTTTGAGCCATGGAGAAAATTAATGTAACTACACATGTTAAAGAGCAAATTAATGCAAGTAAGAGCCATTTGGCAGTGTTTGACAGAGTAATTAGAATACTGAGTACTATATGAAATTAAAGGCGTTACAACACTTACTCGTAGCTGTCAGGTCCATCTTTTAGCACGTAGTGAGTCATGGCGTTCATAGGGATGTTTTATTATTTCATTATTTCATTTTAATACACTGCAAGAATGATTCAGACTCATTTTTCACCATTCTCCAAATGGTCAATTTAATGGCGTCTTTCAAATCCAGTGCGGGGGTAATTGTACGCTTTTTCTTTATAATTACATTCTAAGAAAATGACACATCTGAGTTAATCTGCCCAGGCTATTGTTCTTTGAGAAATTTTAACTTCAGTCTCCAAAGAAAACCTTGAAGGAAAAGAGCAAAAGTCTCTTCAGAAGTGGTAAAAATCTAATTTCATCCAGGGACGCATGTGAAATACCCAGGGCTCCGAGCTGGCAGAGGAAGAAGTATTGCAGCCTAACTGGGCTGATGATCGTGCCAGCGCTTGTCACTCGGAGGCCTGGCAGATAGATAGAGACGTGGCAGGGACTGACATTAATGCCATAAGTATTGCCATGCTCTGAGGGTATTAAGAGGGACTTCGCTGATGCATGGCTGTCGTAGCAGGTGAGCCTGGAGCTTAAGTTATTCCACGTTGATTCAAAAGGAGCAAATGAATGTGATGAACAGGGCACAGATGAAAGTTGGGCTTCCAGCTGGAATATGACTCTTTGCTCAGCACCTGCGCTTCTTCACTCTCCCCTTCCTGCGTACTTGCATAGTTGCTAAGATTCATGTGTTTGGTGAATCATAAAAAAAAAGACACACAAACAGTGCCAGATGCGTGTTGATGCAGAGGAGTCAAATCAAACATTTAGAGGACTTTCACAGCAATGGAGATATAAAAAAAAAAAACAGGCAGAAGAGAGCTGGCAAACGTTTTTAAAATTTCAGAATATTTTTCTGTGGCAGTTTTACAACATAATGCAACATTTTCTTGTCAGCAGATGTGTTTTTCAACACTTCTTAGTTCGTCTTCTCTGTAAGGCTCCATGATGTGCATTCATTTGCAAGTCAACAGCTAGTTTATGTCAGCAGATGTTTGACATCTGTGCAGGTAACACAGTAACGAGAGCATGTGGACGGTGCTACTGCGATTGCCCTGCAGTTTCAGGGTGCAGGGATCTGTGTGTGCCCTGCTGTGGAGTCAACTGTCCCCTCCGGACTCTAACGAGACCTCAGAGAGAGCTGTGACAGAGTCTTTAAAAGGCACTGTGCGTCTGTGGAGCCCCATCAGTTATATACTGGTATCAGACCAGACAGGGATTGTCTGTGTCAGGCAGACTGTCAGTAGAACTGAATGCACCAGTCACTCAGAACTGTTATCAGCTATAAAGATAAAAGGAGATTACTGCTGTTTGTTCCCACCGGCTTATTCGTGCAGTGTCAGATTATGTGGTTATGACCAGCTGCTGTTTTGATAGATCACACCCGGCTGTCCAGGTGGACTGTGTTCATAAAGCAGATAACGGAGAGCTTCATAATCTTTTCTTGGCCAAGGCTTGGAAACTGTTTGCATAGTGGAGAACTGCAGTCCTCTACCCCCCCAAAAACCTCCAAATACGGTTTCTACACAAGAACTCCTCTAAATAGCACAAGATAATTACATTGGATCCTGTGGTTTGGTGAATGAAGATCAGATTAGATGCTAAAAGAGAAAATTGAGATACTACGATACAATGCTTTTTCATTCTCAATACTGATTCCGATCCCTAATTATTTATGTCAGCCAGTACCAAGTGCCAATCTGATATCATTGTGTTGAAAAAAATATTATATTTATCATTTTTCAACAGCTGTGTACTACTCACCCTGTATGGATGTGCTCATAGTTTCACAAGTCTCTTGCTATTTATGAATAGTAGCTACCTGTGCAGTAAATAATCTGTTGCACTCAGGTGTACAGGACACTGTTTGGAGTAGCAGGGTCGCATTTTTGATATATAAATCACATATGTGATCAGTGGATAGACTCCTGTACTCACTCATACCTGATCCTGCATTTTAGCCAGTATTAGAGGTCAATGCTGATACCGGTAAGAGTGTCGCAACAAACTTATACAAAATCTCTCAAAAAATGTGGACGTCAGCGCACCAACCTGGTTCCTTTCTTCTTTGCCAGCCTCTTCCAATGTTCTTTAATTACCTCTAAAATGGTTGGTTCAGTTCCTGCCTTACATATCGATTTCTATTTTGTTCCTTCCTTTTCCCTGCTTTGATTGATCCCTGCAGGCAGCAAGACTAACAAATGAAACCTGCTCCTCATGGGGAGCTATTTATTTAGACAAACATCCACTCCGTCTCTGGGACAGCTGAGAGAAGTATGAGGTAACGTCCTCTTAAAGGTCACCTATGCAGTCACATTGCCGTCCCCGCTGCAGGGACAATGTGCCAATGTAGTCTGAGTGGCGCTCGAATCTGTCATTCATTAGTCCACTCAGCCCTTGTGGCCCTGAGTTTCAGTATGGAGGCACAGAATCCGGGGGGGGTCTGTTGAACACTCACTTTCCCGTAACACACCAGGTGTATTGGGAAAAGAGGGTGGAGGTCTTTCATGCTGTAGAGGCAATTTAGCCCATAAATGACGCTGTTTTCTTGCTGTTCACTTGTCACCATGTAATGACGGAACAATCCGTTAATCCTATGATATCTGTCAGGCCGCTCATGGGTGTTGACAGAGGTGCCAAATCCTCTCTGGCTGGCTGAGCACATCCTGTCCTGGATGGTGGTGGAACAAGGGCAGATACACTGGCCTGGGGGTGGTGGTGGGGTACAAATTGTCAAGCTACGACACTGTAAAGAAGTCCAAAATAACCTCAACATCTACTCACGTTAACCTTACTCCATTGTTATTTAGATGTCAGTGTCGGCTCCCTCATTTCGCAAATGTTTAGGTGGCCTCGCAAATTATATCAAGCACATGTTGTCGTGTAAAAAGCACAAACCTTTGTCCTTTTCTGACATTTAATTATTCTTCATCAACGACTGTCTTCCAGAGTGACAGCTCCAGTGACAGTGAGAGTGAGGACAACTTCATCGTGCTGCCCCCTCGGGACTACCTGGGCCTAGCCATCTTCTCCATGCTCTGCTGCTTCTGGCCCTTGGGCATCGTTGCCTTTTACTACTCTCACAAGGTAAATGCCCAGAGACTTCAAGCCTGTCATTAACTCTGATTACACTGCATTCTATTTAAGGTCAGCAAGCACAAGCACTCAGAGTCAGTGCTACCGCAGCCCATTTTCCACCCTGCGACCCTCCTTGCAGTTGTTTCAGATGATTGACTACGTAAATTCAGCGGGTTCGACCCACTCGCAGGTCCTTTATATTCACACCAGGAAAGCCATTAACATTGAGGTTTTGGTCCGCAGTACGTTCTGCATGACCACTGCACCACAGCTACATTATTTTTAATTGCTGAATTCATTGCTGAGACCACTTTTGCAATTAAATCAGCACCTCAGTTTATCTAATGCCAGTATCTTTCAGGTTTAAAAAGATTAGACTCAGGCGCTGCGAGCTCAAACAACCACAACATGTCTTAATGGCTCTGCAACATCTTTCACTGTAATTGCAGTGACAATTATACCAGAGCAGAAAATAATGTGTCAGAAGAATAAAAAAATAAAAGAGGGCCATACTTATTTTTTGATAGGAAACCAAAACACCCAAACAACACATCTGTCACTGTCAGAGGGATAATGACCTAATTGCCATGGTAACTAATGGCTCCCTGAGAGCATTTCTTGTTTTCTTTCTTTTAACTGTGGCTTAACACCTACTCATACACTCGGTGCTGATGAGTAACGCACCGGCTCATTTCACTCTCCGCTTTGTTTTTTTTGTTCAGACTGGCAAGGCCATCGCTAAGGGAGACTTCTCCAGAGCAGGAATGAGCTCCAGAAGAGCCTTGTTCCTGGCTGCTCTTTCAATCACCATTGGAACAGGGATGTATGTGGGGGTGGTTGTGGCCCTCATAGCCTACCTGTCCAAGCCTGGACACGTATAGCAGTGGGACCAGTTTGCTCGAGGGGAAATAGAAAAGAAAGAGGAGGCAGGATGGGAGGGAGGGGGGAAAGACTGGATTGAAAAGAACTCTTCACCTCTCCTGAAGGTGTGTGCCTGTGCTGCTGCGTGGCTGTCTGCGAAAGAAGAAGAAGCTATATAAAGAGAATAGACTCGACCAGAAAGAGAGAGAAAACAACAAAGATCAAGATGTGTGGATGGAGTATTACGTACCAGGACTCCATATTGATCCAGACTGAATCTTTGCTTTTGGGATGCAATGCTCCCAGCAAGGTATTCCACCACCACTACACAAAGGAGGAAAACAATGCTAAGAAAGATGACGACTTATTTAAGAAGACTGTGCCGCAGGCTACTTATATGTTAGACAAAAAACTGAACTCATAGCAGTAAAGAACTACCTACCTTTTTCCACATTAGTCGACAGCAGTTTTATTTTACATTTATAGTAGATGTACTTTCTCTGAATACTATTACAGATTGTGTGTTGTCCACTTAGTAATTTCTTGAAAAACAGTCAGCCAGCGGTTTTTTTTTGTTTTTTTTTTTTTCTTGGTGATTGTTTATTCAAGGAATATACTGGAAATCGACTCAGTAAGTAAACAGACAGGAGTGGACCCATAATGAAAAGAGAACAAAGGTGATTGTCACAGTGTACACAAAGTTGCTGAGCAGCGGTCAAGAGGGTTAATTGTGTTTATTGTGTACTGTAAAATTAGTCAATAAATACATTTGGCATGAATAATGAAACATCCTCCGCCTCTGCTTTTTTCATCCTCGTATGCATTCTCTCTTGTTTACCTTCCCAACAAGGGGTACTTTTACCCCAGGCATACTTCTGCGCCATTGCCAGGGGGGATTTTGAAAAGCTCAACTAATTACAAAACCCAACTAAAAAAGATAGAAATTAAAAGGATATGTTCTTTTTTAAAAAAAGGCATCCATATGTTTGTGTTGAGGGAGAAAAAATAAAGCCAAATATGAATGCAAATTTGTGTGATCTTATATTGATAAACTGTCGACCAACCAGAGTCGGTAGTAATACACTTACACCATATGCAGCAGTTGTGGTTGCAAATACATTAATTAACAAGAAAGCAGAGAAACAGTAGCTGAAATTTATTGGGCAGTTAAAGTAGTTCAAGGTAATAAATGAACTGTTAGGATAGTTAGTTAAAAATAAAGTAATTGCTAACATTTGAAAAAATTAGAGAAAAATAATAGCAGAACAGTTGTAGTGTTGGGACAACAGTTAAAATAATTTGCTAAAAGTAATGTTTATAAAATAGTTAGTTGAAATGCTAGAAGTTATGAAACAGTTGACAAACCAGAGTAACAAAAAGTAAACTGTTAAAACGGCTAAGAGTGAGCTAAAAGTTAGGAAACGACTATAAAAGCTAAAAGTGAACAGCTAAAAAAGCTAAGCGTAATAGATATACAGTTGAAATGGTTAGCTAGCTTCAGAGTAGCCCAGGGAATAAACAGATGACACATTTAGCTAAAGTAAGGAATGAAATGAAAGTGAAATTTAAAGCTCAAAATATTGTATAAACAGGAAGAACTTTTAGCTTAATGTAATGGATAAACAGTAGAAACAGATAGCTAAAAGTAATAGCCTGTCTAAAAGTTTGCCACCCCTACTACGAACTTAAGCAAAGCAACATACGTATACGTATACAGAGATAATGGAGTGAGTCATTTATTAAAATATTGTGACAAGATTGACATCTCTAAGGTTATTAGTGTTAGATAATAACCAGTTTACAATCAATGCAGCAGGAATGTATTTGATATGGCTGGGGTCGATTAAACCCAAGTCTAATTGAGCTCAAACTAATGGGACAGTTACAGGACATCAGACAACAAATGTTGGGTACAACTTAACAAGACATGGATTGCTTGCTAAAAGAAGCCTGTCAGAGCATATTGTCGTTCATAGGATGTTACATTGACTGCGGCCTCTGTTGTAACTGGCATGGCTCTTCACTGACTTTTGGCATCACTCAGTGTCTAGCCTCGAGGTGACTTTAGCTGCCAGAGCGCTGTGAGTGTCAGGAACAATGCCTGTTTTCTGGAGTCAGGATGTCAGAACAAAATTAGCGCGGCACTTTATCTCTCTCCAGGACTTGGAAGGGCCATCATGCACAACCTGTTCTCTTGCCCCACCTGCGATCCAATCAGAAAATTTGCGTCCAGAGCCATTGTAAAACCACTTAGTGCCCTTCAGGTTCAACTTGCAGACAGCTTGGATCACATACTGTGCGCCAGAAGGGAAGGAGAAAAAAAACACACTACACCTTCAGCCTATATACCTTATCATTCACTGCACTGGGACAAATGGAGCAGATGGCAAGGTAAGTAAGTCTTACAGAAAAGCTTGTGCAGCCTGACCTCTTCTATATTTGTCCATTTTCTCTTTTGCAGCCTCTCTTCAAGCAAGTCTGCATGTGGCTTGATGGGAGAGATGGAGGCGAAAAGTGCTGCTCTCATCAATGGGAGCTGTATGGGGTGCTGAAGTGGGCTCACTCTGCGAGCAAGTGCAGCGCTGCATGTGTTTTCTCTCCCTCAATAGATAGGAACTTCACCCACGCCTGCTCGCTCACTCACTCACAGCATCCATAGCTAGCGCAGACCACCAGAAGCAAACTGATTTGATTAGTCATCCACCCCCACATGAATAAAAAGTTTCCAAGAGGCAGCAGCAGGTTGAATCTAAACTTCTGTAAATATTTCGTTACACAGGTCAGTGTGGTTTAAAGTGTGAGCATTGCCATATGTAACACAGGTGTCTGTTTTAAGCAGATTATTAGCTGTGTCTCTAAGTATTATCATTGTATCTAAAAATTCTCTTAGTCTGATTTTGGCAAGTTGGAAAGTAATACCACAACATGTCACATCTAGCAAATGACAAAAAAAAGACAGAAAAAAATGGGTCTTTGTGCACAGAAATACATTTGAAGAGGAAAAGCAGTGATGAATGGGCTAAAAGAAAAGGATAAGAAACTGAGAGACAAAAAGACATTAGAGCTGAGTGCAGCATTAATAAGGAGCATGATACTCTCGACTGTTCATGCGACTGGAAGGCGTTCTCAGATCCTTGTCGTTGCTTTGATGAAATACCTGTCACCGCCCTGTGCTTATGGACAACAGACGCATAAACTATGTGTTCAGTTTGTGCCGCGCCTCTGCGAAAGAGAACGTGCATTGGTTGCGACATTTTCATCAAAAAAAGGGTGAGAATTTTGGCATTAAGTCCCTCTGTTTTACTGCTATTTTACAGAAACATCCTGGGAAAGTATCAAAGAATTTCTTTAATGAAAAGGAAAGAAAAATCAAGTATAATACTCATTTTCAAGACACCACCCAAAAGCAGAATGGGAGGATGTGAGGGAGGAGCAAGGAAACTGTGTCCTAAAAACTGCAAGCTGTTTGGGAAATGCTGGTTGTGTTGTACAAGCGGGGAAAGTTCTTGGCTCCGCATTGTTTGACGGATCTTAAATCAGAATCACATAGTTAATTTGGTAGATTACAGACACTTGCATGCTGTTTGAAGTACATCCAGAGATCATTTTCCATGCAGGCAGATATATTTAATGTATATTTAATTATTCCAAGGGACACTTTCTAGGTCAACAGCAGCACCAACGACGTCTCGATGGATGGAGCGAAACTCATGTCTGATGCCCTTTGAGATTTTTAACGGTTAACATGCAAATATGAATAGTAAATGGATGGAAAGACTACTAACTCAGCATTTCAACATACCAGGAGTTTCAGACAGTTATTCAAACATTTACTTGCAGTCAGTGTTTTATATGCAAATATGAACTCAATGAACTAGTGACCCATGAAGGCTGTATAGTACTCTTTCTCTGAACAAGTGAATGTGGTAATAAGAGCCAAAACAATCCATAAGTGGGAACATAAAATAGATGAATCCGTTTCAAACTTTCACCTCCTTGATTTATGTGTGTTTCAAGAATCCATGTTGACAAGTAAAGTAGAAATATATTCGAGAAGACAAAGAACTGAGTCATTCTTTATACTAGAGGAATATTGATGTTTGTTGTTTTGCGGGTTTGCATCAGACTGCCAGGGTCCCTTTTTATTTGACATATATTTTGATAACTTAGTCTCAATGCAGTAAGATAAAGAAATGAAGAATAGTTCACTGCAGATCTAATAAAAAACAAAATTCTTTTTTAAAACAACATATTGATTCTGTTCATCTGATGACCAAATAATAAAATACCTTATTTGCTCGATCTCGAAGGATTCATTCTAATGTGAGATGTGATTCTTTTTGTGAAAATTAATCGTCAGATTGCCTTCTTCTTCTCATGTTCATTTAAATCTTATTATCTTATTATTATATTATTTAATTATGGGAAAGTACAATGCATATATACTGCATACACATCTACATTGTATTCTTGTGCTGTTACTTGGCACAGAACGTGGTGCAGCTTGCCTGTAATGTTAGAGATGGTTAGATTTGTGAAATGAAGGGGTGTAAAATTCGGAGGGGATGTAGCCGGTGTTCAGTTGTCCTGCTGTGAGTCTGAACATTAAAGTGAATATAGCTAGGAAGATGAGCTTGTACCCTGGCTCATGCTTTACCCACAGCTCAAAGACTGACTAACTCAGGGTCATAGGTGACACAAAGATTAATCAGCATTATGCTAATAACTCTTAAGTGGTGGGTCTCCTTTAGTCCATTTTATGCTACTTTATGCACATAACTGCTTTCATTTCAGAGGAAATGAAGGTCATTTTCAAAGCACTGCCCACCTCCTTAGCTAGTAACCACTTACCTTTCATGTTTAAATGCTAATAGTAAGCAGCTTTTCTTGTTGCTGATTTCCTTCCAAACTTCCAAGTTTGTTTGTGATGCAAAGAGTTGAAGTTCTCCAATATTTACCAAAATACATCCTAAAAAAATATTTTTGTCTTTCTTGCACTGTTAATCATCTGAAGACCCCTCAGGTTTAGTTTGAAAACAGCACCATGTCACTGATCTGTTCATTCTTTACACCAAGAATCCAACAATGTTATTTAAGATAATATACTGGTTGCAGGAGCTATTTATTATGCAGGTGTAATACTTTAACCATAATTACATTGAGCTGATAATACATATTTATTTTCACAGTAGGATATTGAGAAGGATAATCTGTATTCCAAACAGGTTATTCTATAGCAAGTTTCGGTGTGAATTAGGAAATGAAGACATCCCTACAGCACAACAGATGTCAGCATCCATTTCTGTAAACACTCCCCCCCTCTCCCTGTGTCTGCCTTTAAAACCCCACTTTAATATCAGAGTAAAAGCTCATCTTTGAAGCATCTCGCACATACACACTTATCTGCCCTCACACCTTTGTCGCACAGCAACATGCTTCTCTCTGTGCCAGGACACACTGTGGACCGATAAGCCCCCTCACAGACTCATCCTCTGGCTTCACTTATCACCTTACTTATCACTCTTGAGCAACAAGGCACTACAGTCTATCTCCTCATGTTTCTCTTCTCTAGATAAATACAGACGGGACACTGTTTTCCCCCCCTTTTTTTTGCACTAAGCGTTCCCCAGAGCTGCTGTCTTGTGTCAGCAGAAGCATCTAAGAAAATGCAGAGTTTGTTGTTTACAACCTGACACTTCACAGAGAGGGGGTGACATCTACATGAAATACGAAGCCAGAAGAAGTAAAGGCTGGTAAGATAATATTGAAGCGAAGGCGGCCTAACGCTGTTTGTGTCTGTTCATATGACTGGAGCTGGCATGTGAAACTGCCCACAGATGGCCTGCTGAAAATACCGCGCAGTGAAGGCTGGAGGGTGGCTGCAGTGGACGGCTGCTGGTGCTGTGCCACACATCATAAATCTTTCCAGGACAAGCAGTCAAGTCCGACTTCAAGAGATAACTGATGTCCATTACTAGACAAGGCGGCGAGTGACAGAGAGAAGTCTTGGTCTATTAAGCTGAGCTGAGATAGTAAAGGTTATCCTGGGACTCGGAACTCCCACCGTCCAACTGTAATCAGCCTATAATCCTGACGCTTAATATTTGAAGAGCTTTCAGATTCGATGCCTTTTTTTTGGAAAAAGAAAAGAAATTGCATAATTTTTTAAGAGACTGATTTTAGATGTCCGATATGGAGACACACATTCATTTCACTGTCTTAGTCTTACAGCTGTAATGCTGACAGTGATGCTAACAGAGCAGCTGGTGATATAAAATGCTGTTTACTTTCCATTATGTAACTTCCTTGGTTCTTCTCCTGCTGTAGTCAGACTTTAATCAATCACAATTAAAAGCATAGAGTGTTATTCAATAGGCAACAGCTATCAACGGCAGACTTCAATCAGCTGCTCAATCAAAGGGCTTGTGGGGCTAAATTACCATTATTACTTTACAAATAAAGTACTAATATCCTGTACAAACTCTGAATACTGATTATTCAGAGGAGTATGAAGTAGATTACTGAGATGAAGATTTATATGCAGGGAAGGTACAGAAAACTGGTGGGCTCTGTGGAATAAACCAAGGATAGCTTTGGGAAAGTAAAAAAAAACCATTGAACCCTGGAGATGAAATCAGCCCCCAGCCAGGTCAGATCATTCAGCCTCAGCATCAATCCAGTCACCATTAGCCAAGGGCACACAGCCTCATCACCAAGAGCACCAGAGGACTGACAAGAGATGACAAATATTGATCAAGATATCAGATCAGGTCTGCCTGAGAGCATTTTATATAACCCTCAACTGATACAAAGTGATGGCAAGGTGTATGTTATGTTTCAGCGCTGAGATTTTCATGTTGTCTGAAGTACAGAGGAGAAATTACTGTAAGTGTGAATTTTGATTGTAATTTTGTGATTTAATTTAAACATTATCAGGAATATCAATTTACATAAGGTTCTGATTTTGAAGAAGCTCAAGACTGCCACCATGTGGATATCTTGCACTACACTCAAACGGTAAGACTCAGTGTTTTCAGTATCATTCTAGAGACATGAGACACACTGATATATTATGTATTAAAGGTCTAGTGTGTAGAATTTAGGGGGATCCATAAAAAAACACATGCATATTTAGAGTCCAGTGTGTAACATTTAGTGGCATTTGATGCATCAAACTGAATTCTCCTTGAGAGGTTTAAAAAGGAAGACACTTAAAGACCCTGAAAATAACTGATGTAATTGAATCATGATTTTCAGAGATTAAGTCATCAAATATCTGCAGTTCTTCTGTTTGTAGTGGTTTTAATTCAGTAATTCCATGTGGCATTTAAGTTCACATAATCTACTCATGGCTGTACTTTCGTATTTGAACCAGTTGTTTATTTATCATATTTTCTTTTAATTTTGTCTTTCTGTAAACGGCAGACATAATTGACAAGCCATCATGTGGCTGTGTTCTACTTTCTACATTTTATTAAAAATGTAGTAATAAGGACCAGATCTTTTGTACACTGAGGCTTCAGTTTTACTTATATCTCCAGGCAGCAGAGGGCAGAACAACACCACATTTCAGCTCTCTTCAGTCTCACTGTATCTTATGTTTCATCTCTACTTAGCACTTAACTGAGCCAGGAGCATTCCCAAAACGATCTGCATGGACTTAATCTCACCAATAAAATCATATTGCTCTCAGCCCTGTCAAAAAGAAATTGAATGTTAATATTGCATTAGTCAAAATATTTCCATAAACCCCCCCTCCGATCTCACTTTGCATGGATTGAGATGATCTTATGATGGTCTTCAGCGAGCAGACTGTCCATCATAAGAGATACTGTGAATAACCTCCTCATAGCCAATGTAAACAGCTTGATCTTTTGCAAATCTGATGTATCATAACCTTCTATTCCACTCTCAGAGGATTAAATAGCTTTGCACTTTAGAGGAATAATCCTCACTCTGTATATGTCTTGACCTCAATAACTGGATTGGGTTGAGGGTTTGTGGAGGTGATGGTTCACTCTATTTCACATCATTTCAGTCACACAGCCTCAAATGGTTTTTGGGCTCTGTTATTGATCCACCTTAAAGGAGGATGTGCAGAATCTTATTTCTTGAGAAATTTGTTGCTCAAAATGTACATTGAATTCTCCTAAAACTAAAGAAACCAGCACGTTTTTATTTGAATATGTGGTAAAAGTCATTTTAATTATATTGCTTCCAGAAAATCTGTAAAAAGTTAAGAATCTTCAAACAAGACAAAGAGTGAACAGACAAAGGGAGACTCGGAGGGGTTGCATTTCCCTGAGTTACTCAAAAACTCTTTGGACTGGACCAGAGTTTATATATCAAACCTCCATCTGTCTGCTTCAGTTTTATATTATTACATATAATTATTATTTACAGTATTTTTTGAATGGAAAAAGTCACTTTTTGTAACAAACTGCAACTCTGAAGACAGTTGCAACACAAACAAGGCAAGGTTGCAATGTGTCCAAAATACAAACAATTTTACTTATTAGCCTAACTTTTGCTTTTTGTTTCAATGAGCATAGTATTCTGGGATATGCATTGTTTTAGCAAAATAAAATTTAATATAATGTTTAGAGTAGTACTATTTATTTATATTTATCTGTTTATCCTAACCACGTCACATAGTAATAAACAAAAAAATATTCAAACTAAACTAGCTTGAATTCAGTCATACGAACGGTCAGAACAGTATGATAAAAATACAGCTCATGACGAAAATTTTATTCATACCTTCAAAACATTTTTTTTCAATAAATGCAGCAGCAGATTCTGGATGAGTGGTGGTCTCAATGCTAGGAGGTACTACTTGGAAAAATGGGATGTTTTATCTGCACTCCTGTTTTCCCTGGTTTACCTTAGCTGCTCTAGTAAGCCGTGCCATGTGATAAATGCTAATATCTGCATGCTAACATGCTTATGGTGTCAATGCTGACCTGCTGTTGTTTTGGAGACGTAATATTTTTCTGTGTTTATCATTTTAGCTTTAAGTGTGTTCACATGCTAACATTTGCCAATTAGCACAAAACAAAGTGTGACTGAGGCTGATGGGAATGTCATTCTTTTGCAGGTATTTGGCTTTACACCACAGTACTGGCAAAACTGAAATATGTATCCTTTTTCACCTTGAGGGAACTACAAATGTCTGAAAAAAAAATCACTGCAACTTTTTAATAGTTAGAATTTAAGTGAACTTTTTTTTTGGGGTAAAATTTTAGTCTCTGAACCAGAGTGAAGCATTGTCGCTCCATGACTAAATGTCAACTGCATGTGTAGTTTAGCTGCATAACGGTGAAGTGAGAAAGAAATCAGATCAGCTGTTTATCAGTGATGTTGGATTCAGGGAAATGTTTGAGCAGCAAGCACCTTTGTTTTCTATAGCTAAAAAGTTGCTTAACAAGACATGTTTCTGAATCTTTGTCGGCTCAGGGAGACTCTTCTGTAGTTGGTTTTATGTTCCTCAAAATAAAGCTACAAATTCCATTTTTAATGGACTAGGATGCTTAGTTCCTAAATTGCACCTGTCTTTTCAGGTTTTATTATAAAACAAAACTTCTTTGATGTTGTGAATTGAGCTCTTCATCACAGTTTCACTCTCAAAACCTCATACCACTCTTCACTTCTAACATTGTTTTTATGGTCAAGGATCTTCCCAGAAATATACTAATCTATGTTATCAACAGCTTCAACATTTCTTATTACTCTGACACACTCCAGTCAATTTTCCAGCCATCATTAATTATTTTGTGTATACTTATCTCTGTCAACAATGTAATTAGCAACCTTTTCCCCATCCGGTGACATTACGGTTCCAATCTGAGTGCTATTCAGTCCTGAGACATGCAGCAGCATACTGATATTAGTCGTCTCTTGCCCTTTGAAATTGCTCTCTGTTTAATTGAAGTGGAACTCAATTGTTCAACTCATTAGGACGCCTCATCCACTAACTGAGGAGGAAGTGTAAAATGTGATATGGATTACGGCTAATGCAGACACGTAGACGTGTGGTAAAGCTGAGTTCAAGTGACCTGATGGGACGTTTTATAAACAGCCTGTAGAAGATGAAGATTTCCGACAAATAGAGCTGTTGGACTTTGGCTAAGTATTTCGATAAGAGGATGAAACAGCTTGAGTGTCAGCTGCTAATAGCATCTATTAAAGTGATTTGAAATCAGGCTGGGGTCATTCTGGGTGGGGGTGGGGGGCATGCTTTCACTCTTTCTTCTGTTCCAAAAGCAGTGGTCCCCTAGTTTCATCTGAAATTGAAGGCTCTCAACTGCGACGGATTATAGGGACCAACCCAAGCATGCAGCCGTGGACTCTGTCCTAATGAGCCCGGCCAGCAGAGCATCAAGTGACAACAAGTAGCTACTCCAACAACGAGGGCAACTTCATGCCATTTAAAGAGTTACAGTAATGCCTCGACAATGAACAGGATTTGGACCATTCGTCAGAGAGGAAAGCAGAACAAATAGGCTAGACACCAAAAGAAGCCACATTTAATAAAAGGTGATTTCTGTTTTATGCTTTATACACATTTTTGAAATGAGAACACAAACATTTTTTAGGACTACAAGAAAGCATATTTCAAATTGTGCCTTAGTGAGAGAGAGAGAGATTAATATATCAATTATTTACAACTCAATACAGGACAATTACTTTCATCCTCTTAAAAGAGTACTGTCGGTGGGATGGTTCTTATTTTTAAATGTCACCATTTAGTACAAGCAACATTAAAAATGAATGCCAAGAATGAAAAGGAGACCATCAGACACTGACTGGTCATTGTTAGTCCTAATACTGTGTTATAACTGCTATACTGGATAAAATTTCACTCATCTGGCTCTATATATAATTGTGGGATCTATATATACACCAATATTAACAATTTTTCCCCCACTTAGTCAAATCTTCTCTGTTGTGCATGAGCAACAACGACTGTATGTTTTGGAAGTAAATCAAAAAAAAAAAAAAAAAAAAGTGCATTTGCATCTTCTGCGGAGAGGAGCCACAGCCAGATGAGTTTTTTCTTCTGAAAGAAGTCCAGATGCAGGCCGGTTTTGAGCAGTCAGTGAGGGATGAAAACCTGCCAGACAGACCAGTGAGTTATGTTGGATAAGTCCCTACACATGCTGAGAGCAGCCGGGCCACTGCAGTCACTCACAAGAGCAACAGTCCTCAGGAAGCTCATAGTCTCTATGGACTTTTCTCCTCCTCTGCAGGACTCAGGGGATCATTGGCTTTCTCCTCAGCTGCCTGTCTTTCTTGTTTGCCCTCCAGCAGTCTGTCATGAGAAACTGTCCCCAGCACTTTGGCACTGTGCTCTTGTGCCTTGGCCCTGAGTGCGGCGATGCTGTTCTCCCTCAGTTCCTCTTTAGAAATGGTGGACTTGCCTTCCGACCTCTTCTCCTCCGCGTCGGCCTCTTCTGCCCTCTGAGAGCTCGGCTGCTGGGGCGCATCGCACTTTCCTGTCGGCGGGTTGACTGCTGCCTCCGTGGATTTTTTGTGCATCCCTGCAAAAAGTTGCGGGTATTCAGATTTAGAATAGCGTCTGTTGATTGGTAAGCCATCTTGGACTGAAAATAGCAAGCAAAAATAGTTCCAATTTAGAATGTTTGGATGAACGATGGCAATGCACGACCATGATGGAGGATGAAAAAATTTATGTTACACAAAATGGATGTTTCTTTGTCTGAAATGAATTGTTACTTTGCAACAACTACAACATAATTGTGCAAAGGAGACCTCAGTGCCTTCATTAGTTTATTAGTATTGCAGTGATTTCTTCAAAGTTTGAGTATGCATGAATAATTTGATGTCCTTAATAATTTTTGACATAGACTGTTGTTTGAGAGTTCAGCACCCATTCATACTTTTGAGGGTTGAGCGCCTTTTTTGGGACTATTATGAACTACCAGATATAAAAAGCTCCACTGTTGCTACTGAAATATATGGCAAATATATGAGAAAATGATATTAATGGTTGAATCACAGTTAAACATCAAGCCTCACCGAGCAGCCAGGGGGCGCATGACTCCATGATGCCATCCTTGGCAGACTTGAGGATGGACTCTGGCAGGGGGATAGAATGCCTCACCATGGCCCCGTACAGCCCATACTCAGCCATCACGGTGCTGCGGCCCCAGCATTTCTCCCTCTTCCTCCACTTGGCTCTGCGGTTCTGAAACCACACCTGCAAACAGGAGGAAAAACAAACGGATGTGTCAGTTGTCAGTAGTACTAGTAGTCTCCTCTGCCAATAGAAGAATTTTGGAGTTTTTCCCAAACTATAGTTTGGCCCTGAAACATTTATGCTCTAGAGGTAAAAATTGATGAGCCTTTGATGTTTTTTGGATCTATATTACTATCTGGAATATTTTTGAAAAATGGCTGAGATACATTGGTGATTTGTTAACTTCTAACAGACAAACACTTGATAATGTCCTCAGTTATTTGAGGATTTTAGAGATGGAACTTCATGAGATGACTTTTGCCCAGAGGAGCCTTGAATTGGCAAAGTTGAAGATCATAAACCAATGCCATGATAATATTTTAAGAGAAAATTTCACCAACTTTTTTTAGCTCAGGACCCAAAAGAGAATAGTATTGTGCGGGACAAGATCTAAAAAATCTACACTGACTCATAAATAACTGATAAAGAACGCAACAAATCATGAATTATTTGCACTGTGTAAGTACATCACAGCAATAATCAAATTTAATCAAACATACAATTCTGAATGTCTATTCAGCATGGCAAAACTAACGCTCCTCTCCCAATTGGCAACCCAATAAAAATGATTCATGACCCATTTTAGATCCTGACTCCTTGTTTGGGAAGTTTGGGAAATGGCTGTTTTTAGGATTCAAAACAACCCAACTGCTGCTTGCAGTATAAACTTCCTGATGGGCAAGATTGGTAACACATACTAATCCAAGACAAGAACCACAGATGTTTTGACTTTATTAAGGATTAATAAGTCATTTACTAACATTTTATACATCAATTATGAGCTATGGTGGGGGTTAAAAAACTTTGGTTGGATTTTTGGTCCTTTTGCAGCCATTTTCTAGAGGCAAAATGCTCATTAAGTGTGATCTAAAACACAAAAAAATGGGGTTCATTATCACCATGGTGAACAATGTTTGTCTGATGTCACTGCTGTAACCACAGCATCACTCAGGTGAGTTTTTTAGTTTTCGTGTTCGGCTTCTGAAGAGGAAACTCCTGCCATCACACAGATGAAGAAAAATAAATAAAAAAGAAAGTTAAAAAAATTAAACCAGAAACTTTAGACAGATTATTTATACACTTACGCACCCTACATAAAGGATGCATTTTCAGAAAGTGGCACGAATTTCACTCGAGCTCAGAATTTCAGTTGTTATTCTAAGGACAAAATCTTTTGAAATCTCAAGTGTGATTCAAAGAAACTTAAGATAACAGCTGCTCAGTTTGGATCCAGTCCATCGATTTCCCATAACCTGGTGGCTACAGGTGTGAAGGATCTCTGCCTCCTGTCAGAGCTGATCTCCAGCCACCTGCAGAGCCATTATATAGATGGTTTGACACATCCAGACACTTCACTGGGCCACAACCAGCAAGTGCTTAAGGCCCTGCAGGCTATCTGTCAGCTCAGAGAGAGGGAGAGAGAGGCTAAATTGATTGTATAGCACAACACAGAATTGTTAAACACTCTACTTAGGTCAGCTCTGATGGCTCTTTGAGGAGAGGAGGGGGGCCCGGAGACAAGATTCAAGTGAGGGGACAGATATTAAATTGAAAACGATCAAACCATTTTCAAGCTTTTTTTTCTCTCTCTTCTGGTAATTCTGATGATAACCCTTATTTCATAGGCTACAAGATACTTTTTCTTTATGAGAAATTGCTTCTCTGGCCCTAAAAAGAAGCCAGCGTGGAAGCTACGAGGAGGAGTGACCCTGGGGCACGCCGAGGCTGATTGAAAAATAAGTTAATTTCAGGCCCAATCGATGGCGGGCAGGCGGGCAAATATCACGGGAAATTAAACTACCGGGACTCGAGGGAGCAGCGCTATTGACCCGTGCTAATAAATTCAATGTAGTTATTTCATTTGAACTCCCTGCGCCTCTCCAGCAGCCAGCCTCCCGAGCTCGTCTGATTTAACTAATTACACTCAATGAGAAAATTGGGTGTTAATTTTATTTAGGATAGGAGCAAGCCCGGGCTTATTTATTTATTTCCTTTTTATTATTTATTCGCGGCTGTACTGTTGCAAGCCCGTAATGAGAATGAGATTAAAAGGCATCCCGGCAGATGGATGGTCCAGGTCACACTGCAATCTTCTTCCGCCTTGATAGCTTGATTAGGTCGTTAGCGGCTCCTTCTCCGAGAACAAATTGTTTCACATCCAACTGCAGCCTGATGAGAGATTATCTATCCTGGCGAGGATGCTGCAGGAGAGCGGGCTTTGTTCAGACAGGAGGGGGAGCAGCGCTGATCGATTTACAGGGGGGCTCACTGAGAGCCCACATACCCCTCAAACAAGAGAGCAGCGTGGGAGGCGGCAGGCGGCCTGAGCCCGGAGAGGCTATTACAGGAGCTTATTAGCACTGATGAGGACGATTGCAGGTGCATATTCATAAGGAAAACAATGATATTTGTCTTATAATACCCACATAGAACAATAAGGGTTAAAATTTCAGAAATACATTTATTAGGTACATGTTATGAACAGTCTGATAGCCCACTTATTATTATGCTTTCAACTACAAGATATAGCGCACTTCAAAAAATAAAATTATTTGGAGTCATTTAGAAAATATAAAAAAATATAAGAGGCTATGTGAAGTGGTCTCAGACAATAGAATTAAACATTTTTGCACATATCCCCTTTTTTAATTTGAACATCCAAGCATTGGATATAACTTATGTAGTATATTTTGCAGAGAGCATATGAAATAGAATATTGATCATATAATGCTTTTAAATATTTTTAAAAAGATATTTTTAAAGACCTGTTTGAGGGTTATTGTTTATAACAATGAATTACATTTAAAATTAAATGGCAAGTAAATCTTTATTCCTTAAAAATTTTAACATGTTTACAAAAAGTGTGTCTAAAATGTGAATTATGTGAATTTATCTTGGAGATGAATAAAGTATCTATCTATCTATCTATCTATCTATCTATCTATCTATCTATCTATCTATCTAAAAGATGTTATATGAAAATATCATTATCTATGAATCGATTTGGTCTTTAAGTTATGACCCTGTAGCTAATTCAAAAGTTAAAGTGCAACATGAAATGCTGCATGTCCATAGCTAATGAAAATAAATTTAACGCATCTGGACTCTACAAATAAAAATGACATGCAAAAAAATATTCAGGACTCCACTTCAAACACCAACAAGTAAAAACTTTCGGTTGAATATTACAGGATGAATATTATTAGTTTATTTAAACACACAGACACACACACACACACACACACACATGATGCCAGAGTCTCACCTGTATTCTGTCCTCGGGAAGCTCTGTTTTCATGGCCAGCATCTCTCGGGCATAAACATCCGGGTAGTGCGCTTCATTAAAGGCCTTTTCAAGCTCCTCCAACTGATATGAGGTGAATATGGTCCTGTGGGAACAAATTATCAATTTAAATACATAATATTGTTGTTACAGAATATACCTAGTCCTGCATAAATTAGTCTTTGTGGTTCAAACTAAAGTGAAAGTCAATGTAATTTTAATAAATGCAGGAATACAAGTGCAAAAGGTACGACAACATTGAACACATTTACGCCCAAATTTCAATTAAAATTTCAAATCTTTTATTTTCGTGGGCATAAGTGTGAAAAATTTCGCAAAACCAAAATTCACAAAAGCCTAAAGTTTAATGTCTGTAATGAAAGCAAATTAAGGCAATTTGTGACCAAATAGTAGTAAATTTGATTGGTCATTCTCTGTAGACAATAATATAAAACTCAAAAAGAACAAATACCACCAAAGTGTTTGGAGAAATTGTAAACCAAACTAATGAACTCATTACAAAGCATTTCAAAATTAGGTAGCTTTCTTTATAAAATTACTAGCAATGTAAGAGAAAAAGTGCAAACATTATCAGCCATAAACAAGCAGAAATCATCACTGACCGGTGACGTCTTTTCTTGCGTTTCTTGCTCTGACTAATCGATGATTTTGAGAGTTTTCGTTCGCTGGAAGATAAATCCTCGGAGTCTGCATTAAAACAAGAAGACAACATTTTGATTTTTATTAGGCCATTTTAATTACTCTAATTAAAATAAAACAACAGATACCAACCTATATAATAATAATAATAATAATAATAATAATAATAATAATAATAATAATAATAATATGAAAAGTGGCATGCATATACAGTAGCCCAGGTTGGAAATATGACTCAATGATGCTGTTGCACTGAGATCAGTAGGAGCTTTTTCAGTATCACTAATCAGAAAGTGTTTGCGGATCACCTGAGCTGGCAGACTGGCTGGTGTCCAGCGGCCCTACGGACCTGCTGTGGGGCTGCAGGTGAACATCTTGTGCGTCCGACAGCACCGTCTCCAAAAACGCTGGTTGGCTGTAAAACGACGGAATTCCACCAGGGCCGATTAATCCCATCCCGACACCAACACCCACGCTAGCGGGGCCCAGCAAGGACCTTGCCGAGATCAGGTGCGCCCCGGCCGGTAGCGAGCACAGCGGATTCCTCGGGGCCGCGGACGGCTCCTTATTCAGCCCCAGTATCTCCTGGATGCCAAAGCCGGTGCACCTGGGCGGCGGATGGGTCGTGCTGCTCTTCGGCTGGTGGCTGTTACTCCCTCCGTTTGCACCCATAGAGGTTTTCTCCGACAGATTTAAACTTTCCGACAGCACGGCGCCTTGTTTCCCCGTCATGATATCTTAGATAAAAGGCCTTTTTCTTACTATACCGTCTCACAGGATGGTCCCCAGTGCATGATCCTCTGTATAGCACACAGGAGTCCTTTAGAAAATGGTCCTTTTATCCAACAGGTCCATCCCAACAAGAGGCAGGACCCAACAGCCAATCAGCTGCAAGGATTCAGGATTCCTGTGGATCATGGATGCATTATACGCCCTCTCGGATACATATCTGCATTTTCCTCGGAACTATATGGATAAACGGGGAAAGGATTTGGCCCCAGAAAGAAAGCAAGGGGCGAAATTACTTTCCTCAAGGCTACAGACTTCATAAAGAAAGGCAAAAGGCTAAGAATGAAAATGAGGTTACTGCACAAAAAGAATATGGAATGATACACTCACAGATACATTAAATATGGAGTTATAGTAAATTTCCTAAGCAATTATAAACTCAGTATGTACATATTGTTACTCCTTTATTTTTTGGTGTGTCAGGTCTAATTAAATAGTCTATTTCTCACCTCTTACTTACCTTTGAAATGGTGCAGGTTTAGAAAATTACCTCAATCTCCTAGAATAAATCAGTATATATTGCCTTTCGCTGAATGGATTACACACACAAACACACACACACATACACATACACACACACAGCTATGATCTCTCAACCACTGGCTCACACGAATGGATAATTGATCTCCAGATGCTATGGGAAACTCATCACACGCAAATCAAAGGCCCTCCCAAAAACGACAGCTGGACGATATGGACCCAGTGTGCGCCGCGCGGCCCTGCACCGCGCTAATCCCACAGCAGCAGCGCAGGCGACAGAGCAGATTAAATCATAGGGACATTTCCTCCGGAGAAATATGTAAAATAGAAAAATACTGAAAAATGTAAAACTAATGAATGACTGACTGAAATTTCTTTAATAAACTAATAAATTACTAATGGATTATAAACTACTAACTAATACTATTTTTAGGCTTACAACAATCAGGAAATAACACTCATTTGAGCTTTTAAGTGAATAATGGCTAATTATGGCTGGTAGGCCTGTATGAGTCACGCAAAATGTGTTATGGAACCGAACTGGAAACTTCTGATTAATTTTGCTTGTTTTTATTGATATTCTGATAGAACATTCAGGCCCAGTGGAACTTTTGCATTTGTACTTCGCCTCGGTCTGTGCACACAGGCCTTATTTAACTATAAGAAATGCGCATTTTTTTGGCTCATGGGTCATGATTATTCTAATAAAGCTATTTATTTTAAGTAGGCTGTATTTAAGACGCAAACAAAGTCAATTGCTCTCCTGTTTCAGTGTCAGCAGAAAATGAAAGTGATGAGGTTTTAAAGAGAACTTACTTTTATTATCACTGAACTCATTTTGATAAACTTGTGCCGAAATTAAAAATCATTGACTGACATGAATATATTTTATTATCCTACTTGCTTTTGTTATAGTTAAAGTTTTTATTGGCAATAATTCGTCTAGTAATCTTTTAGAAAAAAATAAAAAGAAACTGACCCATTTTGGGGTACATATGCTGTAAGTGTGTCTTTCAGTAGATTTACCTTGCAAACATTGCATGCAGATCGCATTATCAAAATGACAATGCAAAAATAAGAGAATAAATAGCCTAATAAATAAACACGTATCTCATGTCAGTAATAAAGAAAAGCATTTAACGCAACACATGAGTAAAGTAAATCTGCATTTAAGTTTTTTTTTTTATCAAACAGTATGAAATGAGCTGCTGATTGGAGAGGAGAAACATATTCCTGCTGCAATAAGTGGTTGGCCAGCTGAAACTAATTAGGGCCTATTTAGTGGAAATTCTATTAATGAGGAAATCAATGTTATCAGGATATGCTAATGACACATCAGGCTGCAGGGATCAAGGCATTTATTAACATGGAAGGTGTGAGTCAGGATGACCCGTCAATTACAAGGCAACTTACTGCTCCCTCTTACTCCATCATCACTTCTGCTGCAATCCATACAGCCGGTTTTTGTTTGTTTGTTTGTTTGTTTGTTGAGAGTGAACCGCGTCTACTCTCTGTATGGCTCTTAATAATCCATCTCCTGTGAAAATGGCTGCATGCTGATTTACATGCACAAGAGAGGCCTCCTAATAAGGCTCTAGATTAAGGGAAGATTTAGTTCAGTCACTCGTGTAGATTGGGTTGCCCATCAAAGACTTGCAGGATCTGACGGCTGCAGATTAAAAAAAATAAGCAAACAGCTGTTGGAAAATTTTTGTTTAGCTGCACCCCACCCCCCCCCCCCCCCAAACAACCCCACATCCTTCTTGATATAGGCCTGTTAAATTAGGACCAAAGTGTCTTTAAAGCTTTATAAAAATCAGCATTGATAATCCAACCTGCAACCTTCAAACAATTCTACGTCTGCAGCAGGTCAAAATTTTTAATTTCGTGACCATTTTACGAACTGCTCTGATGCCATGTTGAAAACTCATAAGCAGCTGTAAGCAAAAACCGCCCACAATAATGAATATCATATCCCACTGATGCGACGGGTAAAGCTTGAAATGTATTTGTGATGATGAATAAGAAGACAACTTTTTCGTTGCAGGAAGGTCACAGCGCAACTGAATGCATTAACTCATCCTGAGCAGATAGATTCTGCACATATCATTTCTCATATGATCACTTCACTCTTATAGCAATATGCACTTTTATTCATGCAACACGGTGCGTTCAATATCCCTTTTTTTTTTTTTTTTTACTTTGTTGATTAAAACGCTGGAGAGTCTCTGTAGTGCTGAATCAAGCTGCACCCTCGCTGTTGAAAATGGGTGCAGGCAACTTGATGACAGCACACATGTAGAGCCGAGTCAGGGAAAAAAAACCAAAGCACAGCCAGAGCCTTTGGTTTTCCAAAGTACTTGCAGGGCGTGATGTGATGCGATGCCCCCACCGGCCCCTCCCCTCCCCTCCCCTCCCTCCCCCAGTACAGAAAGAGTTTGCAAGCCCCGCAGCTTTCTCATGGCTCCTCCATGATGGCATGTTTGGTAGCTGCCCGTCGGCATTGCTTAATTAGGCGAGGAGTTGATTAATTTGCACTAATTGACAGCTAATTTAAGGACTCAGGGCACATCGGATTGACGTTTGTCGGGGCACAGAGGCTATGCGAGGTCAAGGCATCGCTCTGCGGAGGGGTTGGATGGAGGAGCTCTCTCCATATGGATGTCTAGCTCTGCGGGGGGACTGACCCGTTTTTTGAAGAGGCTGCTCGGCTGGAGGGAGGCTGCGGGTGACAGGCAGGCAGCCACCGGCGCTCTGCAACATATTGAGGATGTCAGGTCGGTTACCACGTCGACTCTCCGGAGACTGAATGTTCATCAGTCAGCATCAACAAGTGTCCACATGCAACTAGTCCCAATGACAGCAGGGTCACCTCCAGGATAATACAGGAGCTTTGAAGTGAAACCTGCATTTACTCTCACACAGTAAACACCGCACTGAGTGCTTTATATTTCGAGCCCATATTTAAGTTTTAGTTGTAATCCTTTTTTATTGCAGCTGCCGTTATTTGACCGGCTAATTTATAGTAAAATTAAGAATTAACTACAAAACTCATCACTATATTTATGATCTATTGTTATAGATTTAACAGTACATAACAGATTTAAAACACGTGAATTACCCCATATGTGAAAGATAGTCAATAGGCCCATGGGCTTATAGATTTACTCACAATATAGGTCATAAGTCTGTTAGTGCGAAACGAGCACTTTTACCTCACGCATATTTTGCTAAATATTCTGCAGCTTAAGCAACATTTTCAATGCAGGACTTTAACAGTAATAAGAGTATTTTTACTTTTAATTACATAAAGATCTGAATACCCTATTTCCTCCAACCCTAAGACATTGTTAATGTGGGTCTGGTGATTTTACAGCCTAAATGTTTCATTTCTACTCGTGACCAACGCAGGTGATATAACGATGCATTGATAAATGGCCAACTAAAGAAGTTTTAATTCCTAATAAAGCTTTCACATTTGCCGTTAGAAATGTTAGTAATCATAACGTTCTCACAACAATCGATCAGTTCTGTAACAGGCTCAAAATTTGTTATTAGATGAATTTTGCTCTATGATTCTCCCAGCAGGCCAAGTGTCATGCTTCAGGACTTTTACATAACTTACATAACTTCTTCTTATTGAGTGTGGTAAGTGAATACTTTATTAGCAACTTGTTTACACTTCAGCGTGTCTGTTTAAAAGTGGTGCAGGTTACTTAATATATTATGGAGGGTTTCCAAACACAAAAATTCTTCATCTTTTAGAAATACTGAAAAAAAAATTAAAAATGTTTACCTACGGCCCTCAGTTTGTCAGTTATTGTTAATGACTCGGGGTAGTGGAGGGGGGCAAACTTTTGTTTTTAGGCTGTTTGGACCACTTATGGTACTTTTTACGAGCCAATGTAAAGGAAAAAAAGTATATTTGAGCTCCCCCTCTTTGTTTTCAACAGGCCATGTTGCGTTCAAGGATCTAAAAACTCAGCCTGAGTCCTGCAGCACTGTATACATAATCCATATTTTTCAGAGGGGTGAACCAGGGTCCGTGTGAGAGGCGGGGGGTGAAGCCACTGAGGCAATGGCGGCCTCTGTCCGTGTGAATCGGAAAGACGATTAGGGGCTTATTAGCGGCCTGGGGAGAAGTGTAACTTGTTGGGAGTGAGCGGCCAGAGCCCCAGCGACATCTCCAGCAGAGAACAGTCCGAGGCATTGTCTTACCTAATTATGGCGGATGGACTTCTTTTTGTTTCCCATTCGGCATGCCTGTCTGATTCCCTTTTTGCCCGGCCGCTAGCTCCGACAAGACCGAAGTGTGCTAATTAGAAAAGAAATGGTCCTAGTAATTATGTCAACTCTCATTAACGGCGATGACAATGAGCAATATTATTTTTACGCAATGTTTTGTGTAGGGGACCCTGCTTCCAATGCTCATTAAATGGAAAACATGCCCCGGTAGCCGGGAAAGCACTCTCACGTCGGAGCTCCTTACATGTCCACAGCCGGAGAGGTGCTGCACTTTGTGGAATGAGAGGCATGAAGTTATTGCCCTGATTAAAAGTTGAACAGTCTCTGCAAACCGTTGCATCACTAACGTAAGCTGCTTTGGCTGCAAACCCGATCGTTCAAGACCACTTTGAAGAAAAGACAATCATATTTTCGTTTTCAAACTTTATTATACAAGTTCATAAATTGCATAAAATGCAAATCATGTTTTAAAATAGAAATAAGAATAAATAGGGAACTTTTAATCAAAGCAGATCTACAAGCTACGGAAAAAAAATTCAGTGAAGAAGTAAATTATTTGGAGTTTTCATAAATGTAAAGGCATCTATCTACAGGAGGTCAGCAGGAGCACTGAGGGCTCCAAAGAGGAGACCTCAGTGTGTGTGTGTGTGTGTGTGTTTGTGTATGCACTTTGCTTCATTTCACTGTTTAGGTGCAAAGTCTTCAAAATTTTTGTGTAGGACTGAACATATTGAAAGTACAAATGTTAAATGCATAGATGAGATTCATCTTGCAGTCTCACATTTCCTTTCTTTTCTTTTTTTTCGGAAAAAACAAAGAACATGTCACTTCTTGGGCCTTTCCAAGATGTTCAGAAACTTCCCCCTGGTCATTTCTCTGGCTGGAAAACAAGAAGAGACAAGATCACACATGAAAGATAGAGCATTGTACAGGCTAAAAGGTCAGTTTTGAATCATTGTTTTGCATGTAAGTGACCAAGGCTTCAGTTTGCTTGAACAACCTTTGATAAGTTAATGAAAATCTGAAAAAAAAAATGCCAGTCTAACCTGTTTGCCTGCAGCTAAAACCTCTTTATAACTGTTTAGTAATGCAAAGCATGTATTTAATATCTGCAGTGTCACACTGGGAGGTAATTTATACAAACATCTGTTCATTCAGGACATGGAAAACAACATAAAATGGAGACGTAGCTACCACAGAATCTTGTGATTTGCTTGATTGCTGTCTCAGTGTGCTGAGGAACAAGTAGACTTACGCATGCATGAAAGTGTGTTTGTGTGTCTTCAATTTACCAAGATGAGAGAAGATAGGAGCAAAATGTCTGATGTGGATATAGAATATTGCCATGTCTAAATTAAGTAACAACTGACTAGCAAGATAAGAATAAGGGAACCACTTTTAAGGCACTTTAACAAGCAGAATTCTTACAAGCAGCAAATACTGTTATGAAAATTAACCCTTTAAGCATCAGGGTTTAAAACAAGCAGCAGTCTCCAGTGAAAAACTTGTATAGAGTACGAAAAGTTGCTGGTAGATTTCATACACAAAATTACAAGTTATTACTAAGTGGCTGTTGAATTTGAATATTTGTGTGTCACTGGCAAGTAGATGAGATAACTTCACACTTTGTTTAGGTTTTCCCCCTGAGGGCTCACAAAATAAATCTGAAGGGTAATTCGGTGTTTAATGGGATAGAAAATAATGCAAAACTATTCTGCTAAGAATGTGTTTATTTTTCTAAATGTTCTATTATTACTGCTTTTTTTTTTTTAAATGTGAATTATTTTATTCTTTTGAATGGAAAAAATAATTGAACTAAACAATCTAAGAAGGCGTATCTTTTTGTATTAAAATAAAAAAAATAGATATAATGTCCTGATTGGCTGTTTTTTGTTTTTGTTTTGGTCAGTGACCATATAATTAACCTCTGAGGACAGATGTAGTAATACTTATCCTAAAATTACAATTACATAACTGACATTAGGGTACTGAATGCAAATGCTTCCTAGTTCTTCTCATTTTATTACACCCTCCGTTGACTTCTGTGATGCAAGTCCCACAACAGAGCCGTCTCTGCTGAAGGCCCTTTGTGAAACTGGTTCTTACTGGGAGAGTAATCACTGCTGAGGCTGTTCAGTTAATGACAAACCCTTGTGTCACTATGGAGGCTGTGGGGACTTTCCCGCAACATCATAAACCCAGCGGAGGCGCCATCACGCTACAGTAATTACTCTTTGTTTGTTGGAGATAAGAAGATGATCAGGCTCTCAGCGCCACTGCAGGTTTTATGGGCTGTAAAGATCACCTCAGCGACTCTTTAGTTTCTAAGTGATCTTGTAAATCAGACAAATATAAGAGTACATAGCAGCAGGGAGAGATTTCAAATGGGCATTTAGCAGAAAGTCATCCACTTTCATGATGCCTGCAAGAGCAATGTGATCAGGATCCCGACTGGCTGCTGGTGTGAAGGGTCCCCGCCTCCCGCCTCCCCCCTGCCCATGGTTGCAAATGAAAAATCCGGCCCAGTTGGTAATTTAATGAGTCGCCCAGTGTAGAATGATAATGGTGCATCTGGGCGTGGGGGCCACGTCACCTTGAGGTGTCCCTCATTAGGTTAAAGATGATGCTAATTGGAATGGGATGGATTCATTTTGCACTTTGCTGTCTCTTCATATCACCCTAAACAAAGTCATCAGGGGACCCCTGGTGTGAAGAGAGGGCTTTAGATTGAAATGAAGCCACCAAAATTAGGCGAAGGAAAGCAATTACATTGGGGTGACCCCTGAAGCTGCAAGTACCTCCATGTCACTTTCTTATTAGGAGCAGTTACACTCAGAACGATAAAGGGTAGCAGTTAATATTTTGGATTTTTAGGGTGTCAGGCTCCTCTCTCTTGTTATGGCTTTCTACATCTCTTGATGAGCCCAAACTGTAAAATAGATCAAGGATGGCTGTCCCACTCCTCCTGAGACCCCTCGCCCCACTGAGCGTCTCATTAATTATGGTTCAGTTCAGCCTCCTTCTAAGATGGAAATATCCCCGATATCATCACATTAAAGACCCCATTAAACATAAATCAGTGCGCAATTTATGATGTGTGGCTCTTATTTTATAAAAAAAGAATTATGAGGAAAAGTGTTGTGATTGGCAAGGTGAAGGTGAGCTTTGTATTGGAGATGAAGCCAAACATTTCAAGCATCAGCAGGTTTTTACAAGATACAAAAGGGTGGAAAGAATGCAATGCAAAATGAACTCCAGCTAAAAGTAGCATAGTGGGATGATGAAAGTGCTACACCTGTTTTTTTATCTACATTTTTAATCTTGGAATAAAAATACCTGAGTGGAAATTCAGAAAAAGTCAAAATATATCAAAAAAGTTTAAAGACTTAAGAAAGTTTGTGTTTGTGTGTTGATAGATGCCAAATACACAAAATTCACCAAAGCTCCTGAAAAAAATCTGATTTTCTGGAGTGATGAGGAGACTGTATGTTCCTCAAGTTCATACATCAAAAACAACGTTAATGCCATATTTTCTTCACATTACCCACATCGATTTAATGGCACCTGACAAAAGAATTTGGGCACTAACAGTTTGTAATTATTTTTAACCACTTATTGCTATTACTATTCTCAAATTTTTTTCATGAATGCTTTTCCTTTTTTGATATTCCTGTGCTGCCATAACAATGCTAATTTCCCTGTTGTGGGACTAATCCTTACCAAGGATTATCTTATCTTATCTTATCTTATCTTATCTTATCTTATCTTATCTTATCTCAATGCACTCAACTCCTAGTATTTGCATGACAGCAGCAGATTGAAACATAAATTCATTCCCTTTTGCATGTTTTTTTTGCTCATTATCTAGAAGTTTGTTTATAACTTTTTCTACATTTAGATGGAAATTTGGCAAATGAGCCAGTATGTAAAACAAGAAACCTAAAACTAAAGCAGCTAAATTCAATCAAAAATTATGATTTCAATTAAAATATATGTATCTTTGCTGCACTCCCTTGTAACAGTGTTCCACTTAAATTCTTGTTGCAGGTTATTTTACTTGACAAACTTCTGTTGGTCCTTTTTTTCTACAATTGATTGTTTAACACACACCCTCACGCTTGCATGCGTGCACACACATGCACATGCACACACAAATGCACACATATATGCACATGTGCACACACCCACACACACTCAGGGGCTTTGTCATACAACAGGGTAGATCAATACTGATTAGGGGGACTTAGAGATTTGTTTAGTTGATTAGAAAGGTCAATTACTAATTTTGCACTAAGTTAATCAGCATCTTGTTACGACTGCCATCCATACCAAATGACACCTTATGGATTCTGTGGGCCATCTCCATGCCCTGTTGATTTGTTGCTATCTAATTATCATTTAGCCCGAGCTGGTCTGAGATTCCATCACAGTCTACATGTACTTTAGTAAACACAGACACATAATACTGGGTATTCTGTAATAATTTTGGCCTCGCTAAATATACTACAACATTTGACTACTTTTTATCTGAGCATCTCGAAATTATTTTTATCCATAAATAGAAACGTTATGTAAACAAACAGAGCTAGGTTATCATCAGATGGAGGGCACAGGACGTGTTTACTGAGAGACCGGACTGAAACAGAGGAGCCAGCTGAAGGCCCCTGTGCCTCCCTAACTCCCACATCAGCCCTGTAATCCTCTGGCTGTAGATTTAGGCCTGATTACTGCAGCTGAGGTACAATGCAACAATAGAGATTAACCTATATCTGCAAACTGCTTAATGTGCCCTGAGGCTATTTAAAACACTGCCCTTTTCTGAAATTTAACAGCAAAGACCAAAACAGATTGCATGAAATTCTGTGGTGCAACCCAAACATTTCTGCTCTTTGCCTGTTCTGCACTGGCAAATCATTTTCATTTAGAAATCCCAGATGGCTCAGATGTAAATGCAGAGGAAACGCTGCGGCGTAACATCTTACTTTCCCCTCGTTTACGGTGAGTGATCTAGGTGTCATTGTCACAGCCCACTCCCAGCCCCCATCGCCACTCCCCTGTGTATAAAATGAGAGTAATCATCACTTCGCACCCCCCCCCCCCAACGCCCCCGCCCACCTCTCTTGATGGCACGCTCCCCGTGAGCCGCTGGACCCCTGTTAGCTTCAAAGATAGATGACCACCTGGGTTAAGTGGAGTCCTGGACCCCAGCTCTGACTGCCCCAATTCACTTTCATTAAGAGTTAGGGGGACTTATCTGACCCTCACTGCCCATCTCAGAGCGCTGCTCAGCTATTACGGCCTGTAAGCTTTATTTAATGGATTTAACATCCTCTTTCACTGCCCTCCTCCCAGGGGACAAGGGAGACACAGTGGAGATGAAACACACATATACACAAGCAAAGAAACACTTGGAGGCACACAGATTTAGCCCCCCCCCCCCCACCCAGCAACCCCCGTCTTGCAACACATACACATGACGCTCATGTTTGTGTTCAAAATTCAATTACCCACTTATTGATACTTCACAGGGATATTTAAGATGCAGACACGAGCTGTGATTTCCCAGGGGAGCCACTGGTTCCTCTTTATGTCCCAACCGAGAGGGCCCTCCCCTCCCCTCCTCTCCTCCTTCTCCAATGTATTTTCGCCTGGCTGACACACACGCACACACATCCACACACCAAAACAAACACATCTGCACCTCCCAACCCCTGCCCCAGCCTATGCCTGTGCAAGAGGTGTCCTTATTAATAGGCAATCAGTCAAAAATCATTCATTAAAAAGCCTAAAAGGTTTTACACCCGCACTATGATTAGCTGGGAAAGAAAATCCAATGAATTCCTAATGCCTTTATGGAAATGAGGTGTCATTTCCGATCTGCTCAGGGACGCGGCAGGCAGGCAGAACTGAGGAGCAGTGTGTGTGTATGTGTGTGTGTGTGTGTGTGTGTGTGTGTGTTAAGCTTTGCCTGTCTCTGCTTTCACACAGCTCCGACACTGATCCTGCTTAAGATATGTACATGCTCCATCAGATACAGCTGCAACCTGCTACACCCAGAAAGGAGACACTCGTGCCATCCTGGTGCAAAATTTCAGTTGGCCTGCAAAAGTACGGACCCTCACTATAGCAGCAACACTGTCATAAAATAGCAAGCGTGATAATTAAAAAGATTGATGACAGTTTGATAGAACTAACCAGAATATTAACATAATCAAAAACTAAACAATCCCTGTTTCAATGTCTTTACACTGCAGGTGTCAACTTCATAGAAATGCTCCACAGCATCCATTCATTGCAACCATGAGTCCACAGAGGACAAGGGAGAGGTGGAAAAGAAGTGGTAGCAGTGGTAGAGGTGAGGAGCAGGACGAAGGGTAGTGGGGAGGCATCCCCTGTTCCTCATTCAGCGGCTGTCAGCTCAGGCACTTCATAACCGCCCGCCCCGCGGTCAGCCCGCCTGATGGATTGATGGAGGCACATTAGCACCAGTGGGGCCCAGTGAATGCAATCATATTCAGCAGCGGCGTGCTTCTAATAGGCCTGAGATTGATCCTAAGGGTGAGGAGGAGGAGGTGAATGCGGGGGCCCATTAGGAGCTGTCAGGGCAGGGCGACCTTCAATCTCACCTTCACACAGGGAGAAGCAACAGGGTCAGGCCTGGGTCTATGCTGGGTGGCGTCATGGTGGAGGACAGGTGCTACAGAGACAACAGGTGGTCCCAGACACTGTTTGTAGCTAAATATTAACGTATTTAATCTTTGTTTTATCATAATATCTCCTTTCTAATGTGTTTAATGTTTTGGATCTACCTAAAAAGAAAATTCTCACAATAGTCCTTGGACAGATTCTGTTTCCACTCAAGTTGGCAAAATCCAGTAAACTTTTTTAAACAGGTGTTGGTATGACTACCACTGCTGAGTAACAGGTTTCTCTGTGTGGCTACCAAACCACTACAAATTGAAAATTTATTGAGGTGGTGTTATTCCTGGTAAGGCGTGATGGGGTAAATGACTTAAATTAATAGTTTACTAGATCGAGTTTGATTTCATTTTGAAGGGTAAATCTTCAGCTTTTATTCAACCCTTGTTGTGGGTCTGTCAAAGACACAGTTCACTAGAACTCTGCAAATATACTTTTTTTCTGTTTCTGCCTAAATGGTAAGCAAGGCATGTGTTTTGTTTACAGCACACTGATGATGGCAGATAAGACTACAGGCTTGTCCAAAATTATCTGACAGTTGTTGCACTAATATCAATAATACATTTGAATGTATCATTAGTATCTGCATAAACAGTGGAGAGCAACACACAGGGAAGAAGACAAAGAGTAAAACAACTGCTTTCTAGATACAACCAAGGAAAGAAAGCTGCAGCATTTGGGTCTGTGTCTCCAAGTGGCATCAGAAAACATCCACACACTAATTCTTACCATGACTTTTACAGATGTGCTCCATTCACAAATGGGCTCAATTGCACATTACACAGACTTAGTACCAAGAAGCCAAAAGTATCAAGGAGTCGTCGGAGTAACATCTGAGCCAAGCAAGTCAGTAATAACAATACTGATATTTTAGGGCTGGCTCATGGGCTATGTAAATATCACCTAAAAGCACCATCCTGGAAATATAATCACATCATCAGATATAAAAAATAACTTTATATGCTATATACTTTATATACTAACTTCAAATTTTTGTAATATTCTGTGATTGGCTTCAATTTCTTTTCTGGAAGAAGTAAAATCCCAATTATCAAGCACAGTTTACAGGAAAGGCATTTTATTTTGAAGTGTGAAATGGCAGCCAGCAGCTTTGAGCCCACAAGTGTGATAGAGCACCATCACCAACTCTAGCAGGGTGGTGCTCAGTAGCTCAGGCCTTCCAGTGCATCCCAAAGGAACACTCAGCTTTCAATTACCTCCAATAACAGCACTTATCAGAGTCCTCAGCTTTCCCCAGAGACCCGGGGCTTGATGCCCACGCTCAGTGGCCCACGACAGGGGCATTCATCATGGGGTGGAGTAACAGCTGGGGCCTGAGGAAGAGGCACGCGTCAAACCCCTCTGGGACTAAACCAGGCCAGCGTCACACAGCCATTATTGGAGCTGCTGGTGGAGGCAGGGTGGGGTGGGTAGTGGGGGAATAGTGTGTGTGTTACACACCCCTTCATATCCATGTTGATAAATATATTCAAACATGAGCATACATCAGAATGTGCCAACTTGACAATTAAATGAAAGTAAATGCAGAAACCAACACTAGTGCCGCTTAGGTGTACACTAGGCGTAGAATAATGGCCTTGTTGTAATGTTTCCTCCAAGTCTCATTTTCTAACTGCAGTGGGGTGGGTGAGTTTTCACTGCTTGATTGTGCTCTGCCCATTAACCAGCTTCCTCTTTAATGGTCCACATGTTGAAGGGGGAGGGGCAGTAAATCCTGTCCCCTGCCCTCCCTCTGCCGTGCCTCGGCGGAGTCTCGTTTACGGGTGGTACTGAAGAGTGCACAAACATGATGAAAAAGTAGCTGAGATTTACAAGGCCTCCCTTGACAGCCAGGAAAAGGAGAAAATTAAACCAGAGAGCATTAAACAGGCACCCATTACAGGGCTGCTCTGACGCCAATAATAACCATCATTGTGTCCCGTCACTCTGAGGTACATGACATGATTGCAAAGGCTGCAGGCCTGCACCTGTGACAGCTAACATCTTTATGCTGGCCAGATTACATGCTTCTCTGGGTTTAGGGATGTCACGGAGATTAGACACTTTTTCAACAAAATGAATTCAAGACTTGTGGTCCATGCAAATAAAACACATGCTACACAATCTATAACCAGTTAATATGTAGTCAGTCAGATCTAAGCTTTCCTGATTCCTGTGGTGTGTCTATTTGGATATTTGTGCAGCTTACCATTGTAGCGAATCTTTAACGTTTCAATTACTCTGGAGTGAACTCCCCTGCCTAAAACCTGATGATCTTTTTAGATAATTAAAAAGTGTCACCTTGTGCTTCTCTCAT
The DNA here is from genome assembly GCA_029814765.1 of Acanthurus leucopareius. NCBI lineage: Eukaryota > Metazoa > Chordata > Actinopteri > Acanthuriformes > Acanthuridae > Acanthurus > Acanthurus leucopareius. Next base: position 2,843,316 of record JAQMCX010000017.1, on the reverse strand, counting down.
ATTGCATCTAAGCCTTTCCAAATTATGTTTGGTTGATTTAATTCATAAAAACAGGCTGTCTTTATGGAGTTTTACACAGCATTGTGCTCATTACAATCTGGCTGCAGTGAAACATTTCAGTTGCTCTTTCAATTTACTGCCTACATGAGACCACTTTGCCTGCACTGTCCACAAGCATGTTGGTGGAATCTAACTCACTTGAGTAAAGACAAAACAACAATGTGCATTTATTTTTATATTCCTTTCCCACAAAAGAGAATGTGTGCTATTTCATTGGAAAAATAAATACCCATTTTTCTCTTAGGAAAATAGGAGCACTTAGCTACATCTCTCTAATCCACACTCCATGGGGATTATGACAATGGTGGCAGTAAGGGAATGGATTAAAAACTAGATTTTGCATCCATCAAATGCTTGAGCACTTGTTGTATGGGCTCTTGTGGGCATGCCCTTGTGTCTTACCTTTTCAAATTTAACAAGATTGACCTCAATCCATCATTGGACATAAATTAGGACCGTACAGTCAACTTATTTTAACTGTTTGGCACGAACAGGGAGTCCACACGAATGTCAAAGTTTCAGTTTTAACCTTTTCTTCATCAGTCTCTTGACAAAACAGCCTATGTGCAGTCAATCTGTTTGGGTTTTAAATATGAAAGTACTCAAGGATGCTGTGAAATCCACTAGCTGTAGTAGATAGAGGAAGGCTAAGAGCACCATCTAGTGGTGCAAATTGTAATTATCCTCAAATTATATGTTTTGACGCTTGTGCATTTGCACACTTTACACAGATTTATGATCAGGTTTTCTAAGAAAAGGCAACAAACAAATTTTAAAATCAAGTCACCCTTTAAAGGCTGCATCAACACCTGTGCCTTTACAAATTCTGTCTGTACTGTACGTGATCTGGTTTGTGCTGTTCATGTACTCACACTCTTCTAATCCCAGCTGGTAAGCGAGGTTCTGGAGCCCTTTGACCTTCTCCATCAGGTTGGCTGTGGTCAGACTACCCAGCTCTACAGAAAGATAACAGAATCCATAATGAACACCCGTAGCTACATGTGAGTAATTTTAGGAAAATGTTATCCCATTTGACAAGATTATGTTAGGACTATTTCTGTCCACAATCTTCCTGCTTTACACCGATTGTTACAGATAAAAAGAGAATATTTAATATAACAACACTTACCTTTCAACATTTCAATGTCCTCACTCTCTAGTTCAGCCATCCACTTTGGGGGTGAATTAGTGATGGGCTGTGATGTAAGACACAACAGTCTCAGTACACAACAAATGGCAGATTTATGGATCAGGTATATATTACAGTCGTATGTCAAGCCTATTTAATGATCTAGTTTGCAAATTAAAGGGAGCCACAGTAAATGTTACTCACATTTTTACAAGATGCAGCAAATTCTGCAACTCCGGGCACTGTGTGAGAGATTACAGGATATTCATGATTATGACAATGTAAAATTAACCTATAGAAACTACTTACATAAGAACATCGAGAAACTTACACTGTTCTGGCCACAGGTCCGGTGACGCTCTGTCCAACTTCTCAAAGCTCAGCAAAGAGGACTCAAACTCGTCACCTATCATCACACACAAAGTTTTGTTGTTTGTTGTTTTTTGACATTTTCTATAAAAAATTTGAAACTCCATATTAGCAAATAATGTGGTGGCAGAGTTTTAGATTGCGTAGAAGTGCAAGCAATGAACACTTGATAATGATTTTAAGTGACTTTAAGAACTGTGTGTGCATTTTTGGCTGAACCACTATCAGCCATCTGCCCTACAGATGGGGCTCGTCTGTGACTGAGTAGCTAAGTGGTGAAGTTGAGTCATTGGTGGGATGGCTGAGTGTTTCTAAAATTAATTGGCAACACTATTTTCTATTATATCATCAAGGGGAGAGTAGCACAAGCTATCAAACTTTCGGTCATTATCTACTTTGCTCTTACTGTAATAATGACTAAACGATAGGAAGGACAGGATAGGAGATATCAGCTACTGTCCCTGCATCCAGAGTCTAAAAAGTCAACTGGAGGATTATGGAGCTTGCACTCATCACAGTCCTGTGTTCATGGGAGTGTGTCCGTGCACACGGAGAGGAAAAACTCCCTTGATATTTTTAACATTATGGAGGAAGTCAATTTCTCACTCTTTATCAGTCCTGTTGAAATTTCAGTCAGACCCTGGGGGACAAAGTGGGTTTGGGGTGGTTATCTTATTAGACTCAAAGCTACTTATAAAAATCTCTCGGTAGCTCTGATGGAGCTCAGGATTCATCCATAAGAGCTGGTTTGTTATTAACAATTCACTGTACAAACCTGGTATTTTTGTGTAACAGCTGACCAGTGTAGATAATTAATAATTAGCAGTATTAGGATAATTCATAATTAATTTTATGAGTAGCAGAACACAAGACAACAATTACTGTCAGATTCTGACCAGAGACGAGGCTGTTGTGCTTTGTTACTTTATCATTTCAGTTGCTGTGTGATGCTGCAGCTGTTTATTAAACCCAAAGGAAGGAATGTGACTCACAGCCAGCTCTGCACAGCCAAAAGAACAACAGAACTTATGTTTCTGTGAAACCTTGGATACATTATTGTAAGATAGACACATTTCCTACAGACCTGTCTGAAGCACAACAATAGCCATATTTTGATAGACATGTCAGTGTTACATATATGAAAATACATGAACGTTGGATTGTGAAGTTTAAGCTGTGTGCACATCTCTGCTTACTAAAGCCATGCAAACTGAGGCTTTCTGCTGTCTGCAGTTTTCATTATGGGCCGATCTCTATGCTAAAAGATGGATACAAGCACAGGAGAAAACTCCAGCCACTGCAAAATATAACTTACTGATCTTAAAATAGCTACATCCAGCCTATACTATAAGTCTGTTGTGAAGCACTATAATCTTCCCCTTCCTATAACGTTCCACCTTCTGCTCTGGTACATTAAAATACCAGTTTTGAGGACCAGAAACAGGCAGAGCTAGGCTCAAAACATTCAGGGCTAAAGCTGCAGCAGCCTGCAGAAGCTATGGAATGAAAAAAAAAAGTTTTGGCATCCCTCTCACAGCCGCTGTGTTGATGAACTCATCTGAGACACAGGAATTTTTTTTCTAAGTATTGGGAGGGACCAATCAACATGTTTCAGATACTGGAAGAGGAAGAGATACTTGAAAACTGCAACCTCATTGCTAGATGGCATTAAATTTTACACAACTGATCACTAACATGAAGCTGTCAAAACATAACTACAAGGGTTAAACCAATACAGCTGGCCTTTTACCAAAGCACTGTCTTTTACATCTAATTCAACCTTCATTTGAAAACAGCAAACCTTTGATGTCTCTTTAAGTGTTCTGTTAGTATGTTTTATCCAGATATTTGAACATTGTCTTTCTACAATTTATTGCCTCCACCAAAAGTTTAGCATGTAACTTATCTCTAATGTGACTGAACTTCTATAAGTCTGTAAAAAACAAGAACTAGCTCCTTCAGTTTCCTGCTCGAAGTAAAGCACACGAGTTATAAGCATTACCATTAGCACTGGGCCTAAAAAGTCTCTTACAACAGTCTAGAAAAAAAAAGTCAAAATAGAGCAATGTTCACGAGTTGCTGTACAATGTAAAGATTGTACAGTGAATCACCTTGGCAAACAATGTTTGTGTGCTTGATCTAACATGAACATTGAAAATTTCATACATTCAATATTAATTATGCTTCAATACTCCATAAACTATTTCATGTCATATACTCTATGTAATATATATAAAATCTAAAGCAGTTACAGTATATAGAAACACACATGAAAGACTTTTGATATAAAATGTGTATAACAGTGGCTATCATCATGGAAGGCAAATTTAATAAGTCAAATGTTCTGATAACTTACAGGAAGTGTTTATGAATTGCAAATTCAGCAATACATGTTAATCAAATGTGGAAGTAGTGCTCAGAACTTGTACATCATAAAAGTAGCTATACCACAAAGAAATAATACTCTGTTGCAAATCAAAGTCATTGATTTCCATTTTCTCCCTCCACTTACAGTACAAAAGTATTAACCCAAACATAATTTAACTACCAAAAGTAACAGTTCTAATTATGCAGAAAGAAATGTATACTATGTCAATATTTTATAATAAAGGTGCATCAAAGTTTGCATCACTTTCACGTTGCAGCAGGTAATGGAAGGAAAAAAATTAAATATTTCAACGATGGGTGGCTTGTGAATGTCCCCTTAGTGATCAATTAAACTTTAATCTATAGTATACCGTTGTAATTTATTTAATTGTTGATTATGTTTGGTGTTATAAATCAGAAACTGCAAACTAACTGGTGACTTTCAGTTATTAAACAAATGACAAAAAGTAAAAACAACCATAATTCACTTTTAAAATGTAGTTGGGGAGAGGTATAAAGTGGTATAAACTGGGGAACAAGATATGTACTAGCATCCCGAAACTGCATAGCGCAGTATTTAAGTAAAAGTACTCGGTTACACCTCAGTTACACAACCTCTGGTCTCTTCCTCAATATGTTTTTCGATTGGTTAACACTGCTAGATAACAGCAGGTTCACAATGGTGAGGACAATTCATTTCAATGGCATGTACACAAACTATAAGAGTTGTATTTCACAAACAAAAGGTTAAATAAAACGCCAGCGTACATGTACAATCATACTAATAACGTTTTGTGCAAGCAAAAGCTTTCAAGACTTTGGCCAGTAGAATCCAGAATTCATCGCGACGTTGTAAAACAAAACGCTGTCACTGTGACCCATGACATAAGTACAAATAAATCGCCCTGTAAGTAGCACAACAGCAAGCTTCGAGGTGTAGCTACGTTTGTAGCTAGCAGCACCCACAGTTTGAGCTGTGTGGGTCAAACTGTACGATGGGTTCAAGCTTGCTGTACAGTGTTTCTCTGTTCACTGGGGCTAGTGAAGGCTTTAGCCAACGGAAAAAACATCTGCAAACAGTAAAAATACGGCGCTAACGTGTATTCTGTCAACTCCAGATGTTCGTGTAAGACGACAAAGGAGTCGCTAACGATTTAACGTCCTTAGTAATGTCAAAATTACTATTTATACACAACATAGCTGGGTAAGGAATTAGAATTTACCTCCATTTGGAGACGCCATCTTCAGAATAAGCACGTGATACACGATAGCCAATCACAGCAGCCGTCCTCGGAGTTGACGCATAACGGTTGTACTTCACAAATACGCCACCAGGGGGCTTGACAGTTTGTAGTCGACACCAGGCCGATGAAATCCAGCATCAAGGTGAAGTCAGAGGTAGGCTACATTAACATTCACAGCAAAGACGCCTCTTTGACTCAATGAATATGCTAATACAGCTGCATGCCTTGCAATTTATTATAATTTCATTTTCAAATTTCATTTTCATGTTTTTTAGCTGTTGAATAACGTATGTTGTTTTTCTACGGGGAATACATAAATTCTCTGTTTATAAATAATGTAGTAGAGTAGAGGCATAAAGTCTACAGTTTCTGGAGGTTTTATTCAAATGGACTTAGAGTACTGAGTGTTAATGTTCTTTCCTCTGCCCTCCTTGCTTTAAAAATAATGAAATATATAAAATATATAAAATAACCTCACTTATTACCACACCTAAGTTAATAGAACAGTCCCAAATGCATTAAAGATCACCGATACAAAGCTGACCAGCTGGAGTTGGTCTATTTTTTTATTTTATTTAATTTTTTTTTATTGTTTAAGATTTAGAATTATTTTCATGAAATTATCACATTTCTACTATTTTTTTCATGTTGCATTTGTAACTCATTATTATGTTTTAGTATCTTGCCAAACTCCCTTGAAAAAAAAGAGATATTTTATCCAAAAGAGGCTTTCCTGGTCAAGGAAGGTTAAATATAATAATCATGATACATGAAAGTGTACAGAAAATATTTTCTCTTGTGCCAGTTTGTTTTAAACTTTAATTGTGGTCTATTATCTGTCCGATAATTTACATTTTGATGATATGAGCATAAGTATGCCAGACTGTAAGAATATCATACTTTATTGACCATACTGACATTGACCTATGACACTTAGAGTCAGTAATAATGTAAAACTGAAATAAAAACAGGATAGTACTAACACAGAAATCCCCTGCACAATGATCAAGACAGTCGCAAACTCAACAGTCTGAGAACTCTGATGCCTACATACTTAACAAAGAGTGTTTTCTTTGAAACTGCCAAACAAGGAGATGCAGCAAATGATCTTTTCAGATTAATTGTTACAAGCTCCTTTCAGGCACTTTAGCTTATCTTGACATGCAGTCCACACTTATACATACCAGGATGTGAGATGAGTTGTGAGCTAAGGCAGCTTGGTGGTAATTAGTGTCTAGATCTTTATTTTGAAAAACTCCACAACACTCTGGCTTTCATATTGCACTGATTCAGGTCTGTCTTAAAAAACTTTTCTTTCACATTGTAGACTAACACTTGAAAATTTTGAGACACATAAATACTTGGACAAATAGAGATTTTACAGTAGTGTTGATAGTAAGTACCTTATGAAAGTGATCTTTTTTTTGTAAACCCTCTCAGAGCAGAAGTCTAAGACACATGATTCAAGTCCCTCATAATTAGAACAGTTGTAATACATCACAATTTTATTTTCTTCTTTGTGCAAGGCTGACTAAAACTCCCAGGAGTCCATCCACTTCAGGCCAGCCATGGCGCTGCCCGGCTCGTGAGCCAGAGGACCCGTCATGCCGTAGGAGAGTGGATGGAACAGGTAGAAACTGACAGAAAATGGATTACAGTTATTTATACTGAGGGAAAAGCTTTAAACTTGAAAAAATAGAGTTGTGTTTTGTAAAACTGGTATAAGTTTTTCAAAGAAATAGATCAGGAAATATGTATTTGCTTTCTTTCTGGCAATTAGTTAAAAAAATAATAGATAATACTCTCATAGCTGTAAATAAAATAAAAAATAAATAAAAAGGGGGACCAACAATGAGATGGTTAGCCTAGCTAAGCATAAAAAGTGGGAGCAGGGGAAAAATGCCAGTTCCTCTAATTGTAAAAATAATGTGCCTCTAAAGCTTACTCATTATCTCACCTAAACATGTTTTTCTCACTTTCGTATGGATTACATGGAACACAGTAGTTACTTTGCTAGTGATCTCACCTGTAAAGAACACTCAGCAGAAGTACCATCAGGCCGACTCTCTGCAACCAGTCAGAATAAGGCGGGCGGAGCAGCAGGTCAGCACTTTTTAACAGTATATCTAAAGCCATTCCTGTGAAAACAAACAAAGCACTCTAACCAGGACCCTATAACCAGAATGGCTGCTTTGTCTTTATCAAGGGGTTTCAAAACTAGACTCTGAGGGCCTCCCATCAATAGATGCAACTATGTCAACCATACTCTAATATGAAAAAAATGAGAATTTAGGTGTGATGTGAAAAACTTATTGGGGATACTCATGTTCCAACACACTCCCGCAATACAGGAGTGAAGTCCCAATTATGTTTTGGGAGATGTATACAGGCAGAATTTGTTTTCTGCTCGCTTCCTGCAAACATCCTGTTTACAAAGTACCCAGGTACACAGGCAACTGTAACCCGAAGATTTAGAGTTATCAAAAAAAAAGGGGTGGGAGGGGGTGGCTAAGTTCTGGAAATTAAAGGCTATATGATGAAAGTAGCCAACATGCAGGTGGATTTGGTACCTGTTAGCATAGTGTTGAAGAGCATTGCAGGGAAGTAGTGGTGGTAGTAGAGGACACGGCCCATCGTAAAGAAGGGTCCATAGTGCAGCAGCCAACCGAGGAGCAGCAGACCTCCTTCTTTCATAAGCACACGAGAATGCTCTGAAAGACAGAGGGGCATGCAGAACATGCACTTAATGCTTGATTACAATTTTACAGTTGTTGCAGCTTCGATGATTCAGTGCAGAAAATATGCAATGGTGCCAGTGTAAAAGATCATACCTATTCTTTTTTGACCCAGTGAGAGACCTCTTTGGAGGGCTATGGCCGCCACTGCAGCCATGATAACATACAATCCCAAACTGGCCAAGTTTATCCACCACACCACCTGAAAACCAGTATTCAACCATGAGTGCATTAATGTGACCAAGTAAATCATGTAAAATGTAAAATGAAACAAGCTTAGGACAGACTTACAGGGTTCCCCAACAGGTAAACACGATAGTCTGTGTCGTTCACTCCAGAGAACCTCAGCCCCTTTACACAAACAAACCAAGAACAGTTAGAGCTAAAAAAGTGATGCAGTTAATCGTAAATTTAAAAAAAAAGAAGAAAAAAATAATGTAGACCATCCAACGAACCTGATAGTTGATGGGCCAATGCCAGGGTTTTGATTTCATTTCGTAGTCTTTGGGTTTCAAGCCACTGTTCCCCTAAATAGACATTGTATATGTCATCAAATGCTTTCTCATAAAACAGTCTATTATCGAAGATGGATCAGCAACTTTCTTCTTTAATATTTCTTTCTGCTTATTTCTCATTATTTCTTACTCTCAGCATAACAATGTGGGACTCCAGTAAGATCTCCAGAAAATGGGGCTTCAGCACAGACAAGCTGATGTTGGGAACTGCAAGAACACACGAGAGGAAAAATGACAAGTTGCAAAATGTCTAATTACATGAAATGTCAGCAGAAAAAAACTGGATCACAACAAATGTGTTTTTATCATACGTTTGGGATTGATATGGTCTTCAATGTTCCACTGAGAGCTTGGAGTCTCCTTCAAGTAAGGACTGCAGGTCACCTCCACCTGTTCCCAGCCCCTGAACAAAAACAAACAAGTGTTCTTCTATTGTTTTCCATACACACAGTGAATCTTAAACACAGAGGATGGTTTAATCAGAGCACAGAAGACCAGTTTTACCACTTTGGGAGAGTCTTGCCAGAGGAGTAAAGAACACAGCCTGTAGCTCGGTGCAGAAAGCGAACTTTGCTGCGCAGCACCTTCACCAGGTCACCCTTCCGACCTCCACACACCTCCACCTGCCACAGGTCATTGATGTCGCCTGTGCCGTTCTAAAAACAGACAAAAGGTGAGGATGCTACATGTGACACAGTATAATATTTTGAAGATGGTAAATTAAATGTTGGCAGTGAATAGTTAATTCAGTGCAGCTTTGTGTTGTGGGCCAACTCACAATGCCGTAGCCAGTAACCTGGAAGTGTTTCTTTGTCATAGGGGCCTCATGCAGGTGACTGTGAAGGTTACGGGTTGTTCTAAAAGGGACCAGAAAAAATTACACTATTTATTATTGAAAAACATGCACATAATTTAGATTGGAACAATACTGAATCATTCAACAGATGTGTGAATTTAAATGAGTCAGACTCAATACAGCCTTGAGTCACAGATTTGATGATTTTATACTTGTATTGACAAAATCAAAAAACACTAGCACCTCAACTTGGAATTTAACACCAATAACTTGTGATACTTACTCTTTGTGCTCTAGTAGAATGATGTCACCATGTCGAACCAGATCAGGTGTCCCAGATTGAGCTTAATAAAGATAAACAATAAAGACTGCCATAAGATGTTAATAAATTAGGTTTTTTATTAATCTGGACTTAAATGAATACTATTAGTAGTTTTAAACGTAATATCAAACCCATCTTCTTACATTCGTTTTCATTTTTTCTGTGAACAATCCACAAGTTGTTGTAGTCCTTGTGGAGATAGCCTGTCACCTGGAAGGTAGCAGCAGAGAAAACACTGTTTTTATAATGAGAAAAATGAACACAGATATTAGCATATTCATATGTTTAAAATGTTTCACATTTGAGACTGTAGCCTGACCTGTTGCTGCTTTGCTCCCACTCCCTCTGGGTATAAGTGCCAGTGAGAGTGCAGATAGCCTCCCGCAATACGGAGGTTTTTAACTGTAATGGTGGAGCCGTAAGCCAAGTCTGCATCAGAAGTAACAAGGAGTTATTATCTCACATCAACCCAAAATACAGCAAGATATCACTTTAAATGGATTTTTTTTAAAAAGTCATTTTAAATAGCAAGGAGCCACCACACTGGTCAATGCCTGTAATGAGCATATAAGAGAACAAATACAAATTCAGCAGTAAAACCTGATGTGTTACTCTGTAACGAGAGTAAAAGTGAGCACATATTTTAGACTGTCAGATTGTAATTGTTATGAAGTTAATGTCCATATTTCTATTTGACCTCCCGCTTCATTCAGCTGCAGCATTATGTGGTTTTATCAATGTGTGTTTGGGACTCACACTCAGGCATGGATGCATTGTGTAGGTTGTTCCCGATTAGACGAGACTGAAAGGCTGAACTGAAGAAACCATCCCCTGGTCCACTGGTGAGAAAACGAAACACACGTGATAATTCAGTAGATATCATCATACTGTATTCTGTTGGATGAGCGGTGATCACACAACACTTGTAATTTAACAATGAGACTCACCTTTTGTTCAACACAACAAAGTGGACTGCAAATATTGTAACATAGAGGAAGAGTGGGAGCAGGATGAGTCCAACGACACGAGCGAGGAAGTGCTTGGCAATGTCCACCTTGAGACAGAACATAAGGTCAAACCTTGAGAACTTCTCACCAACTCCATCAGTAACCAGTTCTACTAAATGCATCCAGCTGTTTACCAGTGAGAGGCTGAGGTCTCCCATAAGTCTCCAGAGGTCCCAGGCCGTGTTCAGTCCCACCAGCAGGATGACAAACAGACCAACAAACTTCACCCCCAATGCCCCAGCAAGGTTAACACCAGTCAGTACCAGCCAAAGCCACCAGGGAGCAGTAAACGGCCTAAAAACAACATGCAACCATTATGTGTGTATCTACTGGTTAAAATTTTAGAAAAAGTACATCTTGGTATATAATGCATGTGTACCTACAGTTACTGAGCCTTGTACAGCTTTAGGACTGTAAGTGCAATGATTTTATCATACTGACATATCTTCCCTTTTTCCAGCAATATGTTTATTTGGCCACTAAATTATCCTTAACAAAGCTAGACACTGGAATCCAAAGTGGGGACTCAAATCTGTTCAATTTGTAAAGAAATCCATTAATTAATTTACAGTGGTCTAACACACAATATAAGTAATCACATTTGAGAAGCTGCAACCAGTTAATGTGCAGCATCAAGAGACCAGTCACTTAATGTCTGACTAATAGAAATTATTGGCTCATTATCACATTAGTCATAGATTAACTAACTGTTGATCAACTCATGGTTGCACATATTACAAGACAGGAAGACTAAAAAGATGTACTGGTGTCTTACCTGTATCTCTGCTGGTTAAACTTGACCATGCTCAGTACAGCTGCCATGATGAAGAACAGGAGGATGGGGTCTAAGAGGATGTACTGCGAAATGGTGATACAGCCAGTGTCTGTAGGGAGGTGAAATTCTTCTTAATGTCAAAGAAGAAATGCATGCTGCTTGACCTTTTCAATTCACTAAAACGGACACTGTCAAGGTCTAAGACATTATCCATATTTATTAAAATCACTGTCAACAATGGCCTTTATAGAAATTATGTTTCTTTACTCCTTACATGAACATGTGAAAGTTTGTTCTACAGCTATATGCTCTTTCTTATTTTTTTTTAAAGAACAACAAAGGTAGAAGAACTGGAGGGTAGAATAGTTCATGTATTGCAACTTTAATGTTTTTGAGTTGTGCGACCATTTTTACTCACCAAATATGAGCATGGTGGCTGTGATGAGAGCAGCAGTGCGGGACTGAGACAACTCCAGCACTATGAGGTAGGCAAAGATCGGAAGAAAGGAGCCCATCACAGCACAAAACTGTGAGACAAGAGGCAGGACAGATACATCATGAGGCTAAAAATGTCTTCAGACCGTACTGCAATGTTGAACAACTAGAGCAGAGCATGTTTTGTGGTGTAAAAAGTAACATACCCCTCTCATTCCCCAGTAGTTTTGGTGTTCATATTTATCTCCTGGTCTTATGAAAGGAAAGGTACCATCATAACCAGTCATGTAACCCGCGAGGCCAATCAGCATCTGCAACGGAGTAAACAATATCAATGCTTTTACTACAGAGGTCTCCATGGAGGCACATGATACCACACATAAAGAGATAATCAGCCATGTTACTTTTCCAAGAGGAGGATGGACATCAAAAAAGAAGGTCCTGTTGATGTAGTAGCTCCCCATCTTTCCAAAGTGCGTCTCATCCCAGCTGAAACACCCAAAAAGAGACATAATGTAAAAAAAATGGCACACTTGGATGTACTAAATGTACACGCAGGCATGTTAACGAGCTTTACTCACCACACATGAGGGGGCTCTGCTATCTTGTAGAGACGCGTAGAGAAAGACAGCACCATCAGCACCATCAGCAGCAACCTGCCTGGGTTCTTATCATTGACATTTCCTCTGGCTAAATTCTTGGCAGATGTCCCATTTGACTGTTTGTCATCTTCTGATAAGAGTCCAGCAGGTTGACTGTTTCTGTCCTTTGACAGTTGGGTGGAGGGCGTTTGGATGGTCTTTTCTGAGCTGGGAAAGTTTTTTCTTTTTCGTGTTGAGGTGTCCCCGGTTTTGTTCCATTGTGTTACGTACTCTTCCTTTGCCATTAGATAAGAACCTCAAGTGTACTAAAACGACCCCTTACAAGACAGGTAAGTCTAATATTTTTGCAACACTACTTTATCATGTAGTAAAAATATCTAATTGAGGAGATGATGGTTGGCTGTGCTACCTGGACAAATAGCTGCATTTAGCATAGCTATTTACTCGATTTAACACAGGAAAACCAGATTAAGTATGCCAAAGCAGGCGATATTGACAATGAATGTCAAACCTTTGTGACTTAAAAAATTATCAGTCATAGTAACGTTGTTACGTTGTCGACAAGCTATTAAGACATTTTTGTCAATTAGATACTTATCCTAGCTTATCCTATCTTGTTACTTTCTAAGCGGGCAACGCAGTCCACGCTTCCAATGGCGACATTTCAAATAGTAGTTGAAGACAAAGTACTAACGGCCTCTGTTGCCTGAAATTAGCGTTTTATTATTTAGAGATTAATATTTAGCAACACAGCGAAAGCACGAGAGCTTGTAGCTCGAGTCAATGCAACGCGTATGAAGCGAATGGGTTTCTGGGAGGTGTATTCCCTTGCATTATTTACGCCGACCCGGTATTGCAGGTTGAACACAATTTCCCAGAATCCTTGTGGAATATTCTCTCTTCTTCTGTTAACCAGTTGGAGAGCTGGGATCGGGGACAAACTATGGAAAGGCTGGGGAAGCTGTGTGTTTTATGTGAAATTCTGTTTGACCACTAGAGGGAGGTGTGGTATTATAAGTCATTTTAATGCCTTTTTTTGGTTTTAAAAAGGATTATGAGCTTTTGTAAACACAATTTTAGATTTGGCTTTCTGGCCACCATTTTTTTGTTAGTTTTTTTAAATTAGTTAAATTGAAATTTCCGAACGGACGGTCAGAAACTAGTTGTACTTATAAAACTAGCTACTGTATGTCCAGTTATTAGGTGTATTTGCATTTTTTTGCTATGTGCAATGCTTGCACTTCACCACATTTTAGACAAAATGTTTTTCTATTTTTTCACTGCATTGCAATCATTTTGCCGCTGTACATATGTACAGATTCAGATCTGACAATGTATCATTGACAGATGAAACTACCTGATGGTATAAATTTCATATAAATAGCTCTGCCTTGACTATTAGAAACATTTAAATTTGGCATGCATGTTTGTCTTTTAAAACAATACATAATTATTTTAACATTGACCTTAAAATAATAAACTAACCTAATCTAATAACCCTAGAATTCACAGATTTCACACTTCTGATAGCATTTGGTGCGAATAATTCTGCCTTAGACCTATGTGTACCATAGAGTTCAAGAACTACACCGTTTGCTTCAAAACATCTCATACCTTTGTAACATACTACAAACTGCAAACAACAATCTTACTGTATTTGTTTTAATACAAATCACAAACTTCCATTGCAGCACATCACTAGATGAGTAAACACATGGTACATTCAAGGTGTGTTGGGTGTCATTTTGCAAAGAAAATTTAAAAAAAGGAAATCGATAATTTTTATGTTTTTATTTGAATGACTGAAAGTGATTACAGCCAAGAGGTAAACAAAATGAATGAGCATTCCAATGACCACAGCTTTACAACAAAACATATATCTCAAGTTATTTGCAATTTCGAAAGGCTTTAAATATTCTGACCTAAATGTTAGACTTTTGATCTGGTTCAGCCAATGAATTGAACAGCACAGTAAAGTGCAGTGGACACTGTGAGGAAACATTAGTACAACTGTAGATTAACTGGTTATGAATGCTTTTGAGAGGCCAACAGCATTACTTATCCTCCAAAGTTGGATTTGGATTTTTATGTTTCTGTGCTGTTTAGATTTCTCCGGAAGTTCAGTTCATTAGACAAATAATGCTATTATTTTCTGAAACCTGAATATAAAAAGACTAAATGGTGTGAGTGAGAGTTCAGAAACCAAATGAGTAGGCTGATCCTCTTTATGATACATTCATGGCGCAAAGATCCAACAGAGACTAAAAGAAATAATGCTCACAATTAGTAATATTTAGCCATAAAGTTGTGACAAACAGAAGTCGATGCTTGCATTTCAAAAGCATTGTCTTTGTAATGAACTTGAAGAGACAAAACGTCTGCGATCAGAACAGTGCTGCCACTTCCAAAAAATATAATTCATTGTCTGCTCCACAGGGCAGGGTATACACACAGTTCTTCTGGTACAGTGTCAGCCACTCTCCTCTTACATTAAAAGATATGCTTTAAAGAACATTTTTACAGACATGTATCAATCTACAGAGCTATAATGCCAGATTTTTCTTACATTTTATGCTTTATGTCAAACAAAATATTGGTTGTGCTATAATGCATTAAGAGAATATGTAACAAAAATAATACATAGTACTAGATCTGTACAAAATATACCAAACCTCTCCAACGAAGCCTTTGTCTTTACATGCATTCAGGGATGCACACATGGGAATGGTCTGATGTGACATCTGGGATACAGTTGCATTGCAGTTGAATGTAAAAATCCTTTTGCCTATGTGATGCTGGTACATGAAACCAATCTTTTATGCTTTAAGCTGTGATACTTGTGGATAGTTTCAAATACATTCCTGTAGGAAACTAGCTAGAACCTAGAGTCAAACTTGGTACATGTGATTTTTTTTACAGTATAAGTAAAAAACAAGTTAATACTGTTAAAAAGAAACAAATCGGGATCAGCAACTGAGTCCGTGTTTTTCTACTTCATTGCTGGTGTTAAGATTGTTAAACTGGTTTTAAACAGAGGAAGGCAGGTTACACCTATTGCACCTTTTTTTTAAAAAAAAAAAAAAAACATCACATAGATCATCATATACATCTACAGTCTTTCCAGGTCCACATAAAGGCTGAAGTTTTTAATGTGTTAGTGTTTTGGCTGTGTTGATTTCCCAGTTCTCGGTCCAGATATTCTTCAGCTTGTTGTTAATCTCGAAGAATCGCAAGGCGGTTGTGGGAAAAGTTCTCTCTTTGAATTTCTGATGGTTTGTCAACCCTGGCATTTCTTTAGTCCAAGGTCAATGCTAATTAAAATGACTGAGTCAAATAATATTGGTGAGAAGGTTTGACGGTGAAGAACGAGCTGATTTATGAGTAGCTGATTTCTCATGACGATTCTTCTTTTACAAGAGACATTTATTATCTCCCCACGCTGTCTCTGAGGTCAATTGGCGAGACTAATAAAAGGAGAGGAATTGAGTGTGCCCTCTGAAATAGGATGCTTTCTTACTTTGCAGAGGCCCGTCATGTAAATGAAATAAATAACACAACAAAAAAAATAAGTGACAGAGAGAATAATGTGGAAAATATATCTGCATTTCAAATTGCCTGGGGTTACTGAATAAAAAAAATCAGTCCACAAAATCCCTTTAAGGCAAATGGATATCTGGTGAATACTAAATCCCATGTAATACATTCACTGCACAATTCCTGGTCCTCTTGAGTGTGTGTGAGGGGGGTTTGAGTGTGTTTTGTGCTGAATGCAAGTGTGTGTGTTAATAATGTGTGTGTTTGTGTGTTCATGTGTGTGTGTGTGAGGCATGTAGGGAAACAAGTTTGGACGTCTCAGTGTTACTGTTGGAGGTTTAGTGCCAGGCCCTTGGGGAGCAGGGCAGAGGGGGGTGTAGGGTGATCTTTGAGGGAGAAGGAGAAGCCAGCGCTCCAACAGTCACTGTCTCAGTTTCCTGTCTCCCGGAGCTCGGACTCTGGGATCTCTGGGATGCATTTGTGCGGCTTGGCAGAGGCCACGAAGCCCGGCAAACAGGTGCACTTGTATGATCCCTCGGTGTTGGTGCACTGCCCGTTCTGACACAAGGGCACCTTGTCGCTGATGTCCTCACACTCGTTTATGTCTGCAGGAGAGAAGCACAGATGACGGGTTAGTCTGCAGATGTGCTGAAACAGCTGCCCGCGCCACATCTGCTGCTGAGAGGCGGGAAAATGGAATGTTAAAGTAATTCAGACTTGTGACTTCGCTCCGACACTCCTTTCTTCCGCCTTCTCTTCTGTCCTTGCTTTTCTCCTTTCGTCATTCCTCTCTCCCTCCCTACTTCCTTTTTTCTTTGTCCCTTTTTATTTCATCCTTTTCTCCCTCCTTCTTTCCTTCTCTCTTTCTCTATCCACATTCCTTTTGCCTCCTTCCCTCTACCGTCTTTCTTTTTCTCTCCATCTTTTTTCCATTCTTACATTCCAATTTAATTTTGCTCCCTTCCTTGCTGCCTATCTTCCTTTCTTTCATCTTTTCTTTGAGTTTCAAAGTTAATTCTTGTCGTTTGAGAGAGCACCTTGGAAAACAACCTCACATCAATGCTCTTTGAGAAGCTGTTCTGGAGCTTTCTGCCGTATCCCATGAACTTCATCTGCAGATGAAGTTGACACTCAAAAAAATTACCCAACTGTTATACTATCATGGAAGAAAAGTTCTTTGTGAAAAATGGAAATTTGAAAATCTGGTATTCAAGAACTTCAGTGATTAGACAATTAATTGACAAATCCACCAAAGGAAAATGAATCAGAAAATATTTTGATAATCCACTTATGTTTAATGTCATTTTTTCGAGCATAAATGCCAAACTTTGTCTGTTTCCAGCTGTCTGAATGTGAGTATTTTCTACTTTTCATTTTCATGGATTATAGTAAATCACATTACAGTAAATTAAACATTTTTTGGTGTTTGGGCCGTTGGTCAAACAAAACAAGATGACGATTAATTGAGAAAATAATCGGCAGATAAATTTATAACAAAAATAATCATTTCTTTCCCTAAACAATGCCATGACAAACAGTAAACCATCATGTGATATATGATCATGCAATATGATCAAAAGCTCCACAGCAGCTCCGAAATTAAGAGGCTGCCGAAAATGTTGCGCAATCTTGTGAGCAATAAACAAATATGTTTAAATTAGTTCCACAAAAGTTCACATTTGGAGGTAAAACTTCAATAATAAGTTGCGTAATAACTCATCTTGTGTATCTTAAATCAAACATGCCGTCATGTTGCGTGTCGACTGGATGGGATGTGAACTAGAACTCCCAGTCATCTCCAGCACTGAACTGCTCAGAATGATGGTAGAATTAACAATGCATCGGATTATGTTTCCTCTTGGCCTTCAAGTGATTTTTCTTCCCCTCTATTTCAGCACGGGAGGTCTGATTGTCATTTCATGGCAGTCAATCTCAAATGACCCTCCACTTGTTTATGTCATGTTCTGCTGGGGAAATGCCAGCAATGATATTTACAAAGGGAGGCATGGCATGAGTTGCACAGCTCCCACATGTTTCCACGGTATCGGAATTCAATCACTTTCCTCGGAAAGCGTCTAGCCTTGAAGCTGATAAGCTTGTATGCGGACAGAATATTGTAATCACGACATTTCATTTCAACAAGACGGTCTCACATTCTTACAAGGCAAACAAAGTACACTTAAAAGATATTATATCTCATGTAATACACCATGTGGCTGAGATTCAAGGCCTTACTCTTGGCAGAGTGTGACTGGGGAATTTCAGACCAAAGGGTAAGACATGGTGGTTTTGAGGAGTACACTGCTGTTATTAGTTTCCCATAAAGTATAACTTAATGCAAGGTTGTTAAAGTCAAAGCTTCTCCTTGAGCTTGATGATACACTGCGAGTTACCTCACTGAAATTAATCCAAGACCTGGCTCCAAAAATGTCCAAACCTGAAGGGAGAGTTCACTGCGGGTTGATTTTTAAGATTCAACGCCACATTTTAAAAACCAGGTTAAAGAAGTGAGTAATTCACAATTGATTTTAAGAAGTTCCTGAACTTTTTTTTTTTACTTGGAAGACAGAGTCTATACGTGGGTGGTCTGCTGAGAAAGATACAAAAGAGGCTGAGCCAAGAACCCACCTATACAGGCCATCTTGTTTGAGTCAAATTCGTAACCGTCAAAGCAGTCGCAGGTGTAACCTTCTCGCACGCGGACGCAGCGGCCGTTTTCACAGCCGTTCAGGATTCCACACTCCTCCGCTCGGAGACCCTCAAAGCCCTCGTAGCGCTCTGATTGGACACAGAACATGTGAGAAATGTATTTAGGAAATTAAGTTATTTTTCAAAGGAAATTTGCTTTCTTATTTGCTTCATTCAACAAGCAGGTTGGACAGTAAATAAAATTACTTCATTACTTCAAATCACTACATTACTTCTCAGAACATGTGTTTCACACATGAACGATAAGTGTATGAAATGTTGTTCTGAGCTGCTCAGCAGAACTGCAAAAAATCTTATTGTAAACCTGCAGTAACTGATTTTTTGGGGCAGAGGAAACACTCAACACCTTTAAGTTAAACAGTTGAAGTTGGTAGCAAAGTGTTGCTTATTTATACATCCAGCTGTAACAAAGCAACATTAAAATTCATTTGGAGTTGTGTTTCTGGCCATCTGACAGATGTAAGGCCAATATTCACTCTCAGTTAGTGCTGTTTTTTGTCTCTTTTCACCCCAGGGGGAAATATCTGGCTCTTTAGCTGCTAAACGCTCCTCTATGTTTACCAGATAATCACTAACTGTGTCTGTCTGTCGTTTGTTACTAAGCGGGTAGTGTGGAGTGGGATTTGAGAGGTTTTTGGCTGAAAACAGCTGTCTGCTGTGGCCGAAAAAGCAGGGCCATTAAAGCGGTGAGAGTGAACCACAACAGTAAATTTGCAGTCCGGACAGCTAAACAATGAGCTGAAACTCCCCATAATGCAGATCTGGGTTATAATTCTTCCAAAGCTTGATCCTTAATGACCCCTTTCACTTTGTCACTGTTATATTATCATTTAATACATTGCTGATATAAAAATATTGATTATGGCCCATTTAAGGTAAAGCTAGACTTAAATAGTATTGCTAACACAAAGAATGTACTATTAATGTTGTTATTTACCTTAATGCTCTATCTGCTAATAAATGTGACTACTTCTCTTGAGCTATGAAAGGTCTTTACATAACAAATATTACAGATTTTTTGCTTTATGACTTTAGTGACTAAAGTTCATAGTTTACTTACATATTTTTTAACCACTGCTTAACAGCTTGTAGTGCAATGTAAGTTATAGATACAAATGCTCCAACCTATCCACAATTTGATGATGACAACCTTTCTAGTGTTTCCTCGTCCAAGTAGGTTGCATGTACCCACCAGAATAGGGATCCACCGGTTGTGGTTGGTGCTCCGGGGGTCGTAGGACGGGGACTCGGACAGGCGGCTCTTGAGGCCTGTAGAGGTTGTCATTGAAGAGAGGGACACTCTCAGGAATTTCGTAGGGTCCTGCAGGGTTGCTGTAGCTGTCAAAGTATGGAGGGACAAAAGGCTCCGCGGGATCCTCCGGCCCCTCAACGCCGTACTCGTATCCTGGCCGCTCTCGCAGGCTGTCTGAACCCCCTCGCCGAGCCAGGTTGCACATAATGGCATAGTCTTCTGAATACAACAGAAAAGAGTAATATTTTGGATATTAAGAACAGTAAGTATGTTGAATTAAAGCCAGGGGGTTATTAGACAGTGTGTCTCATGTGCATCCTGCTTCTCACCAGATTCTCTGCTAGGACAGAAGGCACATTGTCCGCTCCAGGCGACGCCATACAGGCAGCAGCATTCAGTGTATGTAGTCCTGCGTCCCTGGAGGGGCTCTGCACACATGTTGTCCCCCACCAGATGCTGCCAGCAAATATCCATGTGCACTTCATGATCGATCTCCAGAGATTCTGGGAGATAAATGGGGCGAAAGTCTGAGAAAAGAACAAACTAAAGTTGCAGCTGTCTACATGACCTAGATCTCGTTC
The DNA here is from genome assembly GCA_029814765.1 of Acanthurus leucopareius. Lineage (NCBI taxonomy): Eukaryota > Metazoa > Chordata > Actinopteri > Acanthuriformes > Acanthuridae > Acanthurus > Acanthurus leucopareius. The sequence goes on along the minus strand of JAQMCX010000017.1, from coordinate 2,822,884 downwards.
TGCGGTGGTGAAAAGAAAAATGAAAGAATCCAAACACATTGGAGTTGTGAAAACTGCCTGCTTTCAACTCCAAAGACTGAACAGAAGTGCATCTCCATCCACGGCAGCAGAAGCCTTAATAAGCACTCCTTGTTGACCATCAGCCCTTGTTGTTCAGTCCATGCTGCATATTTGTTTCATGTAGTTTGAAGCTCTTGGTGTGAGACATGAACAAGTGCGGATTAAGAGAAAAACGTCCAATTTGGGACAATAAAGACTATCTTCTAGACATGGTCCAACAAAAATGAACCCAGGACTCCAGTGGGTGATTGGTAAATTTATAGCCTAATTTTGAGGAAGACGGGTTATAAAGCTCTCATTAAGTGCAAATGCAGTTCAACTATTTGACTGATTATGTAAAAAGTTTAAGTAAACAGGTTGTGGAATTTCTGGATAATGTTGCTCTCTCAGTCACCTCTTTCTGCAGCATTTGTTTTTTAGCATCTCACTCCTTCACCATGCTGTAAGAAGAGACATTACCATTTTTTTTCCACATAGTTCTGACTTGCGATGTTCAATTACCCGGATCTGAAATATCACAAAAGTGACTACCTTCAAACTTTTTTGCATAATCACTCAAAGAGATGAAATGTATCTGCATTGAACAAGAGCTGTACAACTCATCTCCTTTGATCTTATGTAAAAAATCTGGATTATCAAACTGTTGCTTATAATTTTGCAAAAATCATTCTATTAATTAACTATTCAAGCCTGAAATCGATTTTTTTTTCAGGTCTGCTTTTGTCTCGTAATGCCTGATTATTGCAAGCAAGTAAAATTTTCACCACTGTCAAACTGAACATTTCAGTTTAGAACTTTGTAATACCTTCTGTGTTGTTGACAGCGATGCAGCGCCGGCGTGTGCTGTCCAGGACTAACGGTGGACTGCAGAAACAGTTGAAAGACCCAGCGGTGTTCACACACACTCCGTCCTCACAGGCATTTCCAAATCCACACTCATCATAATCTACGAACACATTGAAAACATAATATGAAAAAATGAACTGTAAGAAGGGGTCGATTTTATTAACACTTTCTTCATCTCTTTTACGACACATTTTCAGATTTTCTGCATGAAACGGTGGGTTGCTGGAGTTGCATACTGGTTGAGGTTGCTGGATGAACTGAGTGCAAACTTATAATGTAGGCTGAAAGTTATGAGGTTTCTGGGAAGTGTGGTCTTCATAAGAGCAGCCAAAACACTTGCAAGAAATATGGGTGACCTTTCAGCTTTTAATATGGTTTCATATGATAAAATACTTATCCAATGACTCTCTGTTTATATGTTATCATTCTGAGAATGTTTCAGTCGTTAAAAACTAAGATCAGATCTCTTACCCACACACTCCAGCCGGATGTTGTCATAATAGAAGCCACTGCGACAGAAGCAGGTGTAGGTAGCAAACAGATTCGAACACTGTCCGTTCTTACAAATGTCTGATCCAAACATCTCACACTCATTTGCATCTGAGGAGCGATAAAGATTCACATATAGGTATTAAATAAATGAGATGTGAAGTAAAAACACAGTTCCTCTGTTTAGAATATCATTCTCTCTTGTAAGAAGCCCTCAGGACACACTGTGATTACAGTAATTAGTCAGATATGCAGGAAGGTATCCCATTAAGCTTTGGCTAGCTGTAGCGACACCCTTGTAAACGTAATGAGGGTTCATGTCCGTCTATCTGGCTTTAAAAGTTTACACAGGTGGAAATAAAACAGGCTGACATTGCTTCTCTTTGGGCCAATGTAAATTTCTGTGCAAAGTGAAGCAATAAAAGCTCAAAAATATCAATAAAATTTATTAGTATGCATGAGAGTGAGAGTACCGATGTAAGGACGCTGTTCTCCCAGACTAAGTGCAGAGGAAATAGGCCGGGGTAATAATCCACTGCCATGAGGGCACAACTGGTTATAATCATCTGGAAAATAAACCAAAATGAGGTCTTGAGTCAGAGGATGTGCAAAAAGGCTGAACAAATGCTGACCACAACATGCTCCGAAATATCTCAGTTCACTTTCTTCTGATATAAGTGCGTCTTGTTGTACCTCTTCCTGGGACAGGACAGGCGTGGATCTCACAGTTGTCCCCCCAGCCTGTTCCCACAGTGCAGCAGCACTCCTGCTTGGTGGTGTTTCGGGACAAGACGTTGTCACAGAAGTTGGCGACATTCAAGTTATAGTAACACTCTTTCCTCTCCTCATCTGACGGAGGGTACGCGGGGACTTGAACAGGGGGTTTCATGGTAACATCAGCTGTAGGTGAACAAAGAAAACATTTCTTTAGGCCATGGGAGGTCAGAGGTCAGGGTTTACTACAGAAAAACACCTGTGGAGGTGATGATTTTCAGCAGGACTACTGCTTATTTTTAGACCTCCTTGAACTCAAAACTCCCTGATACTCCAAGTACATAAAGTAGATTCTATGCTTCAGTAGTACATCATCAAACTGTTAGCGTTGCTCCATCCTCCAGCAGGTAGTGCATCACCCTCGTCTCCCTCTGCTGAGCCTGCTCATTTGTCCAAAGGCATGGGCTCAGGCATTTCACCGTTAAGCTGCCGGCTTAGCCAAATGGAAACACTGGCATGTGAGTCAACACACCATTCACTCTCACATGATTGATTAACACACGTCAAAAGCAAACAGCGGAATGTGGCAAAAAGGTACACAAAGGCATAGCTGGGGTTTAGTGCCCAGGCAGGAGAAAAAACATCCCCGCTGAGGGCGCGCCGCTTAATAATGTAAATACGGCCAATTCGTGTACACATACGCCTATCAAGCTGGAGAGGTGATGGTATTTCCATGAGTCAAAGGGCCTTTTCTGTCACTCTGAAACTGCAGTCCATTGCATATCTGTGACCTCTGCTCTTGAGGTCGTTTTAGCGTGGAAGAGAGCAATGTGTCTTTGGCGCTAATGGCCAATAGCTACACCTTATCCCTGTTTGTCTTGGTGAGGAAATGGATTTGGAGTAACTAGGTCCTTAGGGTATTTACTTGGCTCTACAGGAGGAGTTACTTCATCAGTCATTTGAGGGATTAGGCAAATACAAATTTTTGCAGGCAACCCACCCAACCTTAGCCCCAGCCTATAAAACAAATGGAAACAGCCAGGTCAAAAGATACTCTAAGAGACGTGGAGAAAGTCATGTCCACCTCGTCACCCTCGATGTTTGGATAATGAGAGACGGCTCATTAAATCAGGGAAAACTCCGTCTCCCAATGATGGGATGGAGAATTAAGTCCTGTGAGTCACTGTGAGTGCTGGTCCTGCTCTATTACCCCGGGAGAGACACTGGCTGGTGGTGGGATCAAATTCCTCATTGTCGTTGGTGCAGATGCACAGGAAGCTGCCATCGAAGTTCTCACACAGGGCCTCCCCGCACAGCGCCAAGCTCATCTCGCACTCGTTCACATCTGAGAAAGAAAGCAAAGGCAGGCTGTGGTCGGTAAAGGATCAGGCACGCACACACAGGCATGTGGTAAGGTAGAACAAGATCATCTTCATTATCTGGAGACTGGACCAGTTACTCATGTCCAATTGACATTAGAATCAGTTACAGCTTCATTATAGATTCAAATCATCATTCTCTGTGGATTCTTATATTTGTGATGAATCACTTTCAGGAAGAAATGGAATGATTGTTAACAGGTGTATGAACAAATCAGCTCTTCTCTGTCTGTAAAAATGCTGGAGGTTTAATTATTGGCACATAATAATTAAAAGATAAATCTGGTGACATTTTATTATGTACATTTTTAATGAATCCCATAAAAAAAAGACCAAAACCATAAATGTTAAAGTCAGTTTCTCAATACTCTATGGCCCTTAGACCAAAGTCTTTTGGTAACACAGTCCTTAAAAATTGCTGATTCACATAAACTTTCTTTTTCAGAAAAGGGCTAAATCATTTTGTCAGATAGCTGGGCACTGCAGTTGTTAACAAACGATATGTAAACAGGTGTAAACTGCTTCTATTTAAGACCATTTTTCAGACACGGATTTATACCCGTTTGATGTTCTTGTTAGTATTAACAACAGCAGGCTGTGAATGTGGGGTTGACTCATAATAAACTACAGTGCACATGTTCATTGTAATTGAGGGTTATGCCAATAACACACTGTGGCTCAATGTTTGTTTTTAAAGTATTTGAATAACAATGGAGTATCACCACAATTATAGTGTAAATCTGGGGGAGGCAGTTTGCACACACACAATAAAAAACCCTCTGCCTCTCTGCTGCCTCGCAGATGTCAAAATTTTCTATCAGACCGCTTCAATTGCAAAATACTTCAAGCTTTTTAGGGCTTGTTTTGTCCACTGACTCCAGAACTGCCTACTCCATCTTTATGCAGTAATACACAATCAATATTTCTTGCAGAGCAGTTACAGACCGACACATTTGCTCATGTCTCCGGGTGGGTTGGTGTAGCCTCGGTCGCACTGGCAGCGGAAGGAGCCATCTGTGTTCTCGCAGAAGCCGTGGTTCCCGCAGATGGTTTCATTGACACACTCATCAATATCTGCAAAGAGAGAGCACACACAGAGAGGTGAGCACAACATTAATATTTACACACACAATAGACTCTCAAACTGCTGCGATAAACAAAGTGTGGCTTTTCCAAAATAAACGTCACCACCATTTTGAACCTTACAATAACAACAGAAATCACGGCCATCATAACACGTCAGGGAGGGTGTACAGATCAGACAATTCATTAGGAGGGCTTTCAAACTGTGTGTGTGTGTGTGCGGAATAAGTTAGAGAGACTTTCTCCCTGCGTCAACGCGGGGAAATTTAGTGCAGCGTGGAAAACTGTAAGTGAGTGTTCTTTGGTTGCGTCAATGAAGTGAGAAGTGACACTTGGGTCAGTGGGACAGAGGAGTTTACAGCATGCAGCCAGCACTCACCATTTACACAAACACTTTACAAGCAGTTGGACAAAGACGGCTGAGAGTCCAGGCTTGGCATGGAGAGGTTTTCTGACGGCATTTTTACAAGAATTTTCTCTCTATCCTAATCAATGTTTTACATGCTTAAACCCATGTTAATGTGTTTGACGTCAGATGTGGATCTGCTTTGAAGTTAAAATGGCCCTCTCAAGTTTAGGACTTGAATTTAGGCCCAAAAAGTTTTTTTTTTTTAGGATCAATTCTGACAGGCAGCAAGCTACAGAAGTTTGTTTTTTGCATGGCAGTGAAGCATTAAACGAGTTTAAAGAAAACTAGTAGAGACTCTTCATGCTATATGTCAGTATGTGAGAGCAAGAGATGGATGTTACGGCTGTTAACACCCGCCCATGTAACAGCAGTGCTGATTCCCCACCACTTGAAGTTATAAGGCAACATTTGTTAGCAATTTCTTACATAGATGATTTAGTATTTCTTGGCGTCTCCAGTGCAGCAGAGAGGCCAAAGACTGATACTGCTGGAGGGCAAGTGTGATTATAATTGTTTAAAAAACAATCAGAGAGTTTAATGATCACACTGAAGTCAGGTGACGTTGTTCTCCGGTCAGTACTGGTCAGTGTTAACATTACTGTATTTTGACAAGTTAACAAGTCCTGTGATAGGACCACCATTTATCAGTTTTCCAGTTGTTTTAAACTATTCATTTTTGTGTTTACTTGTTCTAAAGAGAATAAACAGCCAATTTTGGAGTGCTGTAGCATCTTTAAAAAATTAGTTTATGTGAAATTTGTCTCAAGGACTCAACTTTAGAAACCACATCTTGTTCTTTTCAGTTCAAAAATTAAAAACAAAGTTTCATAAATGACTCAGAGATAAAATTAAGTCAGTATTTGTATGTTTTCTGCAAGTGATTAAGTTGGGGACATTATGAGAAACAGGCCTGTTATTCGATAACAACTGCTCTAATGGAATTAGAGGACACACGACTATGTCTGTTTTATCGTAAGGAAGATTAGATTTTTTGTTGACTTTCTTAGTTTCATCGTTAGTTTCATAAGAGTAATTTCATAACAACCCTCTATGATCATTACATTCAGAGTTTCCATGACGAACAGAAACTCCACAGACATTTTAACAAAACAATAAAACTTATTAGCAATACGGAAAAATTCAGACAATAAAATCACAACAAATTAAATATTTAAACCCATTTTGATCATTTCCACTGAACAGAACATACTTGTAAAGCTCATTTTGGAAAGGTCTGCTCCAAACATCAGTCAGGACAAAAAGTCAAGTTCAGTGGCACCTCAGAGGTTTAATACAAATTGATTTATGGAGTGAAAAGTGTTGCCATTCACATATTGTCTAAACAAGTTTTATGTTGCCTCTGAGCTCTAAAAAAAGGCTGTATCAAATGAAAAAAGCAGGACACTGGGGCCAGAGACGCTGAGTACTTGGCCGGGCTCCTGTCTTTGCCTCCAACACAGACAGCTACTTTCTCAGGCTTGCTGGGGGACAAGTCCTCTGTCAGTGTTCCTGTCCTGACTTGGCCACATCTCCAAAATGCCTCTGAGGGCAGAGGCCAGGGCTCCCACAAGCTAATAAAGCTACAAAGACAAAAATTATCTTTGTAGTTAGCAAAACCTTTCACAGGAAATGCTGAGACTTGTGGGCTTGAATGGCTGCAAGTTGATAGAAAGAGAATTGACGGAGACATACTGAGAACCGCCAACCCGTTGGATTTGCATTTTGCAGCTGCGAGTTGAAATGTCAAAGTGGTGTAGTATTACTGAATGTTTTTGGATGCTGTCAGATACTTTATGCGATTGAAAAATACATTTACGAGAATATTATTCCCAGAGCTCAATTAGGAGTATTCTCAGAGTAAGCCGAACGGTACTGTATAACAGTGAGAGGAACTTTTTCTCAAGTGTGAAGAGTTTAAGTGGAGTTCGGAATGTTGGAATGACAGCGGCCGCCAGCTGGGAGGTCTGGGAAAAAAGGTGATGAAAGCTCTCTGCTAATATATGAAATAATCAGAGTCTGCAGGCAGCTTTTCATTCATGTGTAACATGGAACAAAATCTATTGCAAATCACATGTTGTGATGAGATGCAATCAAAGTATCATCCTGGGGAGAAATTAGAGCATAGAGACCAAAACAGTTTAAAGGGCTTTTTGTGTGTGTGTGTGTGTGTGTGTGTGTGTGTGTGTGTGTGTGTGTGTGTGTGTGTGTATCTGACTCTGGTTGTGTTTGAGTGACAGCATTACTTGACCTGCTTTTTGGAAATTGCCATCCAAGCAGACAGTCAGCTTTCTGATCACAGCATTAAACCCCCCGAATAATACAAAATGAGATAACTGCAGCATGAGCTTGTTACCCCCGCTCCAGTAGGACCTAGGGTTGCCTTTTCTTAGTCTTTCCATGTTATAATCAGTTACGTCAGGACACATGCAGAGCTGTAAACTACCCCAGAGAGAACAACCGAAGCCGGGACGAGGGTGAGGAGTTCACTTGAGATGAGAGGAACTAAGGTTAAGTCACAATCCGGCACAACAGGCACCTTTCCTAATTGTGTAACCCAGGAGGACCTGCTTCCTAAAACTGGTGATGTGGTGATTTAGAGGTACAGAGAGTTAAGTGTGTGTCTCTGTGCCATGTGTTAATCTGGAGCACATGGGGGCAGGCAACAACAATATAGGAACCAGTGACTGTTGGCTCACCCTCCACGGCCCACACTCCCCATATTTTCTGGGCAACCCCATGTCTGATTGGATCCATATGCAGTGGTTCCTTCACACGCGACTGGGTGAGGATTAGATGAAGTATTTGTTGTCATGGAAGCATGTTTGCACGCTTTATCTGTCATAGCATCCACAAACTGAGGTTCACTGCAATTAAGATCAAACTGTCATATCGTATGTGTACTTCTGAGGGAAAAACCTCTTACATCTGCATAGCTACATAAGAAATAACACACACACACATGGAAAGGTCTTTAGATTTCTATACATTTAGAGGGTGGGAGGTTGGCAAGAGTGTGACCACAGACAATTTCCGCCCTTAGGCAAGCCTTATTAAAGACAAGGCATAGTTTGAGAGAATTTATGAGCATGATGGTGAATTAAAGCTTGAATAACAATGACCTCCGAATACCCACACACTGCCTTTTTCACATGCCCAAAGGAGCCCTCTTAGTGCTGTTCTAGCTGACGTGATGCCGCGGAAAAAACCTTGTTTTTCCCTTTTGTATTATGGCCTCTAAATCTAAATGAGAGCTGCAAGTGGAGCCAAAGACAACCGCTGCCCCTTCGAGGGCCGGTGAGTAAAAATAAAACAACGCCCCTCACAGAAATGGCAAATTACAGTGTCTGGCCTCTTCTTGAATATTTGATGATTTTTACAAGCAGACAAAAATGCCCCAGAGTAATTGAGCTCCCTCCCTGGACTTTTATTGGGGTGACGGCAGCATCTCCCACAACTTGCCGTCGTAAGGTGAAACAAGCCACTATTGTATGTAGTGCTGGGGCTTCTGAGAGTAAGAGGGATTGGTTCTTAAACTGGGGCTGTGAGTCAATGCTGAGCTGTACGGGGGTTTGTTGTAGGGTCTACAGAAAATACAAACAGCTTGCATTGCAACATAGCAACGGTGGAAAGATGGTCAGATGCTGTCATAGCTGGGCATCCGTTCAGACAAGTTTTACTGAAGTTTTGTGGCACCACAGGGGACAATATGAAGATTTTTCAATCAGGTCCCACCTAAAGATTCCATCTCATGTCATCGAAGAACAAAACATAGCAGTGGAGGCTCTTTGCTCCTAGCACAGATATCAGGGACGCATATTGACATCACACACCAATAAGCACTTCATTGATTCGGATCTGTATAAGTTGTGTAGAAGTATTTTGACTCTGACACTCAAGGAGCAGAGGTTAGCAGCTGGTTTCCATCTGGCTGTATCACACTACAGGCCTCTGCACTGTTCCGCTGGTGCCAGACAGACAACATCATAAAGTGCAGTGAGGAGGCAGCCACACGTAGCCGGGATCAGGGTGACGGAGGAGACAGAGGTCTGATCTGTCTCCGATCAGCGCTGCAGCAGCATATTCTCCCCTGATCTCCATCTGTTGATAGTCCAATAAAAACTCAGGGTCATGAGAATATGTGAAGCCACGCGGTAATCCGAGTGCATCTCTACAACAGTTACAGTCTCTGCTTTTCCTTCTCTAACACAAACACACAAGCGAGGATGCGAAAAAACCCCACAGTCGACCACATGCGCACACACTTGCCCTCAAATACACACACACCATCACCCGCAAACACCCACAGCCTCCCTCTGCAGTCCAGCACATCATTCCACTGCGATGCTCTCAGACCACTTTCCCCTCTTCTCCTGTCACTCTCTAGTGACTGTTTGGACTCTGTCTTAACAAGAAGAAAATATTTGGCCTTTTGTTTTGGTCTCGCATAGTCCTCATAAACCAGAGTTGTTGTTTTATGGTGCTATGAGAGCAACAAAGACAAGCGATACAGCGCGACAAGAAAAAAGAGGGTAATAAACTCAAATCCTTGTTCAACAAGCCACATTAATATCTCAAACCCCAGGTGTCCCATCCTGCCAGTAAACACAGAGGGCTTCATGTAGGTCATGGGGATGTGTCCGTTGTTGTTGGCCAGCTGTGGATCCAGATGTAGCATAAGTACAAACCTAGCAAGCTAACCCAGGTGACCAAACTCCTCCACAGGGAAGAAAGAGAGGTAAAAAGGCGAACAACAGTGATCAGGTTCCACCTTGTGTCTCTGCCAGAAGCTCTCCATTAGCTGCGCTATCAGCTGCTGGCTTTACACACCGCCTCCAATGACAGTGCACTCCGCTTTCGGGAGTGCCCCAATTTCAGGGGCCACTTCTCCTCATCTCCCCTATGGCCCCTTGTGCTGGAAGACCTCGAGTACCTGATAGCTTCTGATTTGCATCAGTCTCTCTGTGTCTGCCAAACTGATATCATTATCTATGCACGGAGGGAGAGTCCTGCAGAGTGTGTGGAGTGTTGAGTTTATTTGAGGCCACGCTCTCCTCTGTCTTTACACCGCCCACATGGTGCGTGGATTGTATTAAGGTACAAGCATGATACAAAAATAGTTAGGTCAATTTAATGCGTCAACCTAAAGACAGTTAGTCTCAAAACAATTAACTTTAACTCCACGTGGTTTGACCACTCACCGCAGTCTGTGGCCTCTTCTCCCTCGAGGCCGGGCTGGCAGCCCATAAAGCACCGATAGGAGCCGATGGTGTTCTCGCAGTGCCAGGTACCACACACAGAGCTCCCAAACTCCTTGCACTCATTCTGGTCTGTACAGTGAGAGAGTCAGAGACAGATGTTGGTTAGTAACTGACAAACAGAGGCCCAAATGCAACCACATGTGCAATCAGACATTAATAGGGACACATGCACCCCTGCACACACACACACACATACACACTCTCATACTCCCTCCGCTGCTCTTCTGCTCCCAGTGTAAAGGCTGTAAAGCAGGAGTCGGCCAGGAGGCCTGTGGTGTAGCTGTCCTCAGTAAACGCAGCAGGCAACAGGAATGGCCAAGAACAATATTATCACAGCAACCAAAGAACTTGTGAAGGAGCTAAAGGGAGACGTTCCAGAGGGAGAAACACCTCCTGCTCACAATGGGGTCATTCATACTTCCCCCGGGGGAGAGAGAGTGCAGGACTCCAGCCATGTAATCCAGGCACCCCTCAGGCCTGAGACCATGGAGAAAAGCCTCTAAGCCAGGCTTGGACACTTTAGCTGGAGCCCAGTCCCCACTGGCTCGAGATAATCAATCACAGCCAACTGCGATATCCCGGTACGCTTAAGCCTAAATGTAGCATAACCATCAAACAGCTAATGCTGACATGTTGCTTTATTCTGAGAGGAGAAACCTCAGGGCTGGGTTTTGGGCTCAATGATCAATATGGCGTACGAAACAGAACATCAGAGTGAGTTTTATTCTGTGTTACCTTCACAGTCAGCCGTGTCAGCGTTGAACTTGAAGCCAGCCTCACACAGGCAGAAGAAAGAGCCGTCGGTGTTCAGACACTGGCCCCGTATGCACACGTTGTCTTTACTGCATTCATCCACATCTAAAAGCACAGAGAGGAGAAAAGGGAGGCAGACAAATTAAGAGAGATAATTAGAGCAAGGGTGGGTCGAGATTTATTATCTATTAAATATCGCTAAATGTCACCATGTCCTCACTGTGTCCACAGGGAACGCCCCTCCTTTTCACAAGTTTCACAAAAAGAATGTGTAATCAAGCGCTTGTCTGAGTACAAGATATATTGGCCATTCAGAGCACCTTAACAGTGCACTGGCAAACAGGAAACAAAGGAGAAATAAAACATCTACCTCAGCTTTCCAGGCTGAGTGCATTTACCCCCAACTCGCAAAAATTAATAATGAATGCTACATGCTTGATTAGCTGTAGATTGGTGGATAATTGCAGCATTACAACATGACTTGAAGGTACACTTGGACCCGGGCTAAAGCTGTACTGGGAGAAAGCAAGAAAGTGGGGAAAATAAACCTGTCTTCCTTTTCCAACTTTTGATAATCAGATGAATCTTTCAGAGACGACAGGGTAAACATCCATTTGCAAAGATAGGGAGAAAAAACAATATCCCAGACTTTAAGTAAACACATAGATATGCAATGACCGGATAGTTTTGGAGTTAACTCAAGGACTTCAAAGTCTGTACTGAAAGGAACAGCAAGGCTACGGCACAACCTGTTGATTCGGATTAAATGTAGATGACTGCTGTCAGTCCTTCATTACGTATGCTCTGCTTTTACTGAAAGACTGCTCTGGTCAAGGCCAAGCATTATTTGGCTTCACCTGCCTAAACCCATCTTTCACCCGCAGACTCCCATACCCTCATCCTCCCTTCCCCACCTCCCCCTGCAGGCTCATGTCAGAGGGGTCTGGCTTTTATTGTGTCAGCACTGTACACACAATGGCAGACTGCTAGAAAATATACGACGACTGCTGATTTATAGGATAATTAGAAGCCAGTATTTGTTGTGGCGGGCGGCCAAAGTACCTGATGCAAGCAGGGCAGTTTGCTCTGAGTCTGTGGATGATATCTGAAGCAGTCCAAGGCCAAAGCCTCAGTGGAAGAATGTTCCTGCTCAAGGACTGACCCTAGTCCTCTACTGTAAGTCAAAGCCAGACGTCCAGACCTACCTGCCTCACATCACGACAGGATATTTTACTGCCAGACAACCTGCCGTTTACTTAACTCCACCATTTACTATTCTTGTGAGACACACCAGCAATAACACTGATCCCATCCTGGCATCCTAGCTAAAATCCTATAGTGTATTTTGACAGCAAAAGCTCCAGTTTGTTGAAAAGAAAAGCCGTCCGTAGCTGATGATCAGGCCCTTTTTTTTCACACTGCTGGGTCACTGGGTGCGGCTGGAATAACATCAAACTCATGTCGGAGAGGAGAGAGACCGAGACCGAGACAGTTGATGAGGCCATTAATCATTACTGTACACAGCTTGGCTGGCCTGAGCACCCATGCCAGGGGTCCCAGGCCTAGCTTCAGCACCCAGGATAGTATTTCTGTCAGCCTGTCTGCACTGAGTGAATGTGAGAGAAACTCTTACAAGTCAACAAGGTTATTGTAAAATGACTTGAGCAATAATAACAAAATGGCTAAATCATATTATAACATTATTACCAACTTTCCCAAATTATGACTCCGCCTCACCCAATTACACAAAGCCAGAAAATCATGTAAAAAAAATTCCCATTGCATCAGTGCTCTTGCGGCTGTGTGTTACTGTACCTTGGCAGTCGCTTTTTTCATCGATGGTGGTATAACCTTCAGGACAGGTACATGTATAAGACCCCTCGGTGTTAAGACAGTCTCCTTCTCCACAGATCCTCCCCATGGTTAAACACTCATTGATGTCTGTCACACACAAGCACAAATATACACACACAAAGCTCTGTCAGGATGCCAGCATGAGGTAAGCCACGAGAAACAGTTAGTTGCTGGTATATTTTATGTGTCGGATGAAGTGTGTGTGTGTGTGTGTGTATGTGTCTGTATGTGTGTGTGTGTGTATTTGTATGTGTGTGTGTGTGTACCTCTGCAGGTGGTTCCATCCACCAGCTCCAACCCAGTAGGGCAGGAGCAGCTGTAGGAGCCGACGCTGTTGGTGCACTGGCCTCCCACACACAAGCTGTCGTCCTCACATTCATTTACATCTGCATTGAAACACACAGCATGACACATTCACACCAGCAGTACATGCTTGACTCCTACTTAAGATTTGCCCAAGTTTTGTCATTTTGTTGAAATGCTTCCAGACTCCACTGAGCATGTTGGGAAAGTCATGCATCATCAACATCAGCAAGTAATGACTAATTCATACAATAGTGGGTTACACCGCACTGGAACAAATGACTTGGGAAAATGATTGCACATATTAGCGACCACCGTGGTGAACCACCCAATGTACTGTACCTTCACATGAGAGCCCGCTGGGTGCCACTGTGAAGCCAGGGTCACAGGCCATGCATGAGAAGGAGCCCTCTGTGTTGGTGCAAACACCCGTGGGGCACACACCTGGGGTCTGGCACTCATTGATGTCTAATGGACAGAAGCAGAAGAAAGGGTTTGCCACAGGTTATCATCTTGAGCAAAGGGGACCTCTAAAGAGTCCACTTTTTGATCGTTCGCTGTCTTATCTGTTAGAAATCATTAATGGCTAAATGTGACTCAGCCTAACGTACAGAAAGCAAAGCCCTCTTTATTAGATCGCACTGACAGTGTTTTATTAAAAAGGGTGGAGAGATAAGTATGCGGGACGGTCATCGAATCCACGACAGAGAGCTATTACAGGTGGCGTATAATTACTGTATCTACAAACAGTCACTGGCTCGCTGTTATGTGATCACTGGAAATTCCTGGAGCCTGTACGGATTGTATTTCTTAGGGGGAAAATAGTGTGGGCCATTGTTAAGCGATTGAGCTTCGGCTCCGTTTTGCCTTTGGGTGAACAGAGGGAGTTCAACAGGGCGAGCCCTCCGCAGAACGTGAAAGGCAGGGGAGTGGTTGACTTCATTTCAAATTAAGCCGCTAATATTTTCCATGGCATCACAGGCATCCATTAAAATCCTATCAGAGGCCGACTTGGACTCAGGCTTGTTTTGTATAACTTTTTCCCAGCTCAAAGACACAGATCAGTGGGGGATCTTCCTCCTGGGCTATAGCCACACTTAACATTCAAAAAACACGTGGCGGTGCACATGACTAACGGAGGGAATGTTTGAATCCATTTGAGTAGTAATTCCTTTTCTGCTTCCCATGAAGTCATGACAGATCTAACTTCCCTGGATTCGTCAAAGGAGCCGTTTCACTGTATTGATCTCATAAATCATGTCATGACAAATTACTGAGCACTATAAGATAATCTGTAATCATGTTCTGGGTTTCATACATTCCTTTTTATCACTGTCGTCTACTGGAACTTTAGTCAAATGTTTGCCACTGTGACAGCTCAAACTGCTTCAACTTGGTAGGAAAAGAAACACAGAGGTGGTTTCACCTTCGCAGCTGTAACCGTCCTCAGACAGCTGCAGGCCGGCTCCACAGCTCCTGCAGACGTAGGATCCTGGGACGTTTAAGCACAGCTGGCCTGGGCATATGTTAGCCACCAAGCACTCGTCCACATCTGGACAGAAAAATATAGACACATCATAGCACAGATTACCATCGCTGGCTTTGAATAAATAAAGCCCGCCAGTTGTAATCAGTTCGATCGGTAATCATTAGAACCAGGGATTATGAATGTCGACACCTCTATCTTTTTAGCTGAGCAATCTGCAATACATAGGCTGACGTCATTTTGTTCTATTTGAGGGCCAATGTCTCATAGTGTTGAGCAATGATCAGATAAGCGGTGCCAGAGGCGGATGGGATCCAGGATCCAGCTATGATGTGATGTCTAGAAGGAGTATTTTGGGATTTTGAGCTCAGATGATGAAGCCCTGGGGTCAAAGCTGTCACACCTGATGCTGTTTACACACAACCTGAACCAGCTGCAACACTCAGCATAGTCTGCCACTTTGCTGGGTATTAAGGGAAATACCAGAGGAGGAAGCTACACACATCTGCGCTCAAGTATACAAACAAAAGAACATTCTTGCACAAAAGCAGCCAAAAGCCTCACCATCACACTGTTGTCCATCCTCAGAGACTTTGAAACCTGGCTGACAGACGATGCATGTGAAAGAACCCTCTGTGTTTGTACATGTTCCCTGGGGGCATGTAGTGGGCAGCACACACTCATCAATATCTGGTGTGAAACAACACAGACTGTTAGACATTCGCTGCAGGACAGAGGTGTCTGTACAGCCAAGAAAAAAAAGACCCAAATTCACAGTGACAGCCAAGAACCACTAACTCCACTCCGGTTAGTTCTTCCAGGCCGAATTCAATACCCATGTGGCGTTACGCAAAAGTTCATTTAGATGAGAAGTGTTGGAGAAACTAACCTTCACAGAGCTCCCCGTCATATGACACCCTGTACCCTGTGGGGCAGTTCTCACACATGTAAGAGCCTTCCGAGTTAAGACAGATCCCGTTGGCACAGGTAGACAAGGACTGGCACTCGTCAATATCTGGGCGAAACACATGCAGCACAGACATGCATGGACATCACTATAAATACTTAATTATATGTTGAGGGAATTCAGTTTCACAGCAAAGGATTTTTTTAATGGTGAGTTGACAGACTGCCCAGATATGTTGAGTAAGTCTATAACAGTTGTAACGAAGTTAATGGTTTTTTTTTTTACTATATGAAAGCAAAGCTGGAGACTGGATTTACCTTCACACCTCTGCCGGTCCTGAGACACTCTGTAGCCAGCTTTACATCTGGTACAGGTGTAGGATCCGTCTGTGTTGGCGCACACACCGCCGAGACACAAGTCATCCTGGGCACACTCATCCACATCTGGAAAAACAACAAAAAAAATAAAATATAACATTCACCACAACTGAGCAGACAAATCATCACTATCGACTGGTGTGTGTTGAAACTGTACTTTTGCATACATAAGCTGATTTCATACCTTCACATCTCAGTCCATCAGCGGATGGTCCAAACCCAGGCCTGCAGCTCTGGCAAGTGTAGGAACCTGCAGTGTTGATGCAAATTCCCTCGGGGCACACATTACCGGTTGCACACTCGTTGACATCTAACAAAAAGAAATAATTTGCAGACATTATTCTTCTGTCGAGAGCTCCCCAAGCTGAGAAGTATGCAGAGTTACACCCAACAGCGCTACATAATCCTTTGCAGACCTTCACAGTCCTTGCTGTCTGAGGTGACTTGGTAACCATGGTTACATGTGCATTTGTGAGTGCCGTCCAGATTGACACAGCGGCCATGTAGGCAGACTCCAGGGAGCACGCACTCATCCACATCTGGAGGGAGGATACAGAAGGAGAAAAAGGGGCCCTCAGAAAAAAAAAAAAACTGCTGACTTTTTGAAGCGGTTTCATAAACCTTAAACAGTGCCACGAGGCTTCTGTGGAGGAGTGTGGAGAACTACTCACAGAGCCGTTACTTTGATATGAGACATAAATCATGTCTTTCTGAGCTTCTGACTGACAGTTACCTTGGCAAACGTTGTCAGGTGAGAGTTTGTATCCTTGGAAACAGTTGCACCTATAGGAGCCCTCTGTGTTGACACACCTACCACGGCCACACACTGTTTGGTTCAAGCACTCGTTCAAATCTGAGGACAGAAGGGGTCAGTTTATTGTTATTATTATTATTACTAGTAGTAGTAGTAGCAGAAGTAGTAGTAGTGGTATTAATATTATTATAATTATAAATATTTCCTGCCACAGAAAAACAGTGTGATTAAAGGGTCAGTTCAACCAAATTAAAGCTGTTAAATGTTAAATATCAAAAATGACATGACCTACATATTTTGTGAGTTGGTTTATTGGCATTATCCCAACAATTTATTTTTTAAAAATGTTCAAATCTGGAGAAATATGTCATTTTATTTAAGGTAACTGTGTTTTGTTTTGTTGCCTGTCAATGGCTTCATATGCCCTTTATTCCCACTAGTGTCTGTAACTTCCAAAAGAGCCCATGATACATCAAAGTGTGAGCGAGGAAGTCAGCAAACTAGTTAATAGCCACTAGACTAGATGGTTTACATTCTCTGTATTGCTCCCTTGTGATGGAGCATAATTATTTGTCTCCACAGGAAATGGCTGTTGTTTTACAATGAAGACAACTCCCATGACTCCACACTACTTCCTGACACCATCAAACTCTGTCTCTTGTTATCATTTCATATTAAAGACCCCTAGTGGCAGATATTAGCACTATTTTAGTTTTACTAAAGGTGAAGTGAGTTCCTCTTAATTTTTCTGGTATCTCTTCCAGACATACAGCAGCTTTTTTTTTCTCTGAGATTTCTGCTGTAACCCCGGTACCATGAAATTAACTATGTTGCTTCAGTTGTGTTGCCACCAGCATCAAAACAGACATTTAAAGCATTTCACAGCAACGTATCCAGAGAAATTAATGTTAGCAGTTTTATCATGTACTATTAAGAAGAGTAGTTCCAGTAACAGCAAAAAAAGCTGTGGAATTTTCCAAGTACATGCTGTGAAAGCTACAAACAAAATCTGAATTCTCCCTTTTTGTAAAGGAGTGAGGGAGGAAAAACAACGGAAAGAACTATTTGAAGATATCACTAAAGGCTGATAACAAAGCATGTATGTGTAATTTAGGAGTACTGACACTTTAATAGAGGCTAAATATAAAATGGAAAATTTGGGTATTGTAGCAGAAAACAACAAAAAGGTCTAGAAAATGAAAATAATGTGTTTATAAAATAAAGTCATATCAGCAAAGTTCAGCAGTAAAAGGGAGAAAATTAAAGCATTTAGTGAGCAAAATTAATGCAAAGCAGCAGTCATTAAATTACACCCATGCACAGACCCAAACCTCATTCATAAAGGCTTTTTACTATTTGCAGCAGTAGCAACTTCACGAGTCCCAACAGTTTACTCAGGAATTATATTTGTGGAAAAGCACATGCAAGAATAATGTTTTATAGTGGAATTTATCAAGTGTTAACAATGGCAGTGTTTCAGTTTAGGTGAAGGTGTGGGAAGAAAAAGTCTGATTATGTGAGTTTAAGAGAGAAAGAAAGACACATTAAAAGAGGAGAGGAAAAAGGAGAGAGGAAGTATTTTCCGACAAAAGAGGTGGAGAGAGGTGACAGAGATGCCGAAACAGAGAGCTTGCACAGTGAAAACACTGCAAGGGAGTCACAGACTGGGTTTTGTTTGCCCAGCCGTGGGCACTGCCAGACGTCTGTCAGTGGGGCCCGTTGCTTTGTTTCTGCAATCATCCGGCATCTTTCAAGCCCCTGCGATAAGATCTGACAAGGGAATGGGGCTGTTTTCGCTATCACACCAGCAATTAAGCTTATCCACGATTCGGCCAATTGGGCCCAAACCACTGTGCTACTGTCAATTGACTGAAGCAAATACTGGAAACCAAGCGCTCATGTTGCCTGTTTTATGTGACTCCCACAGCGCCAGACGTGTACTGTAGGCCTGTTAGTGCTGCCTGGGTGGATGTTCAGAGGGAAAATATTTACCTCCCATCCCTCATTTACATGGTTCCTCTCAGTTATTATTTATGCATCAAAGATTTATACATAAAAGAACAATATCAGTGGCTGAGCAAAAATAGAAAGAAGCTGAAGTGATGTTTTCTTTGGAGACTTTAAACGAGTTAATCAGTCGTCAGAGTCACTGAGAAATCGATTATAGAGAAATTACACAAAAGTTAATTTCCTTATTTTCACCTTTGCTCGGCCTAACAGCTTTTCACATTAGCTGAATGCTTACTTTGGGAGCTTAGGTTTTCAAACAAATTAGAGGCCTGCAAGGTCACAGAGAGGTGACGGGGTAAGTAACACCAGTCAGGCTCTTATGTAACAGGGCCACTTTCAGGTTGGGAGCTGCTAGCGAAATTAGCTTGAGCACAATACAGACCAAATGTAGTTTGCTGCTAATTAGTGCATTTAAATCTAATAATCGGCACTAAGAGTTTCACAGCGGCCCACCGACAACATTACGGGTGAGTGAGAGAATATGTTTGCTTGTCAAGACCTTTTTGCAGCGGGGGACTGACCTTTAGACCCTCTCATACATCTCCTGTGACCGCTCCGTCCTCTCACCTAGCCCGGCAGTGGTAATAAAGCCTCCACTGGGCCCAACAGTACAGTGGCCAGAGCTCTCCAACAATAATATGCTGTTTGTTCAAGGCTGTGGCCAAGAGAAAATATTTGGACTCTCCCAAATTGAAGTATTATAAACAATCTTTTTACGGGGGCCAGTAATATCGAAAGATTAGCAATAACACGATGAATGTGTTTAAACAATATTGGGAATACGGGGAGGCTGCTGGGTGGAGGAGTTGAAATATCATACATGGAAACAATGAATGGAGAGAGAGGGCAGAGGGTTGTGCACGGCCTACACAATATAGTCATCATCACTGTGGTTTCGGGCTGTCGTGCGGGCCCAGTAATGGTCCACACTGGACATAAAACAGCCAATTTAAGTCTTTTGAAGCAGAAAATATAATTTGTTTAATATAATTTTTCTTGCACAACAGCATAGCTGAGTGTTGTCCACATTCAGTGAAATGTACTTGTGCTTTTCGGTAAGTTTATGGCATCATAAACTGTAAGAATGTTATTAAAATGCCACCATGGTTATTTTTGGTGATGCCAACCAGCAGCAGCAGCTTTCTACGTAAATATGAGCTAATATAGAGGCTTTTAAAGTATAAGAGGGAAACCCAGTTTTAATTTCATGCAGTGGTTGGAAACATCCCTTGGAGTTTGGATGGTGGTGATGGTGCAGTCGAGCTACGATGGGGTGTAGGGCGTGCCTTACCCACACATCTTTCACCAGCAGGCCTGAACCCTGGGCCGCAGCCCTGGCACTGGAAGGAGCCGAGAGTGTTGACGCAGACACCGTGGGGACAGGAGCTGGGATCTCTGCACTCATCTACATCTGCTCAGGGAGAAGGTGGGACAAGAAAATAATCATTTGAATTAGTAGTTACTAAAACAATGTGCACTCGCATGGAAGAGAGAGGCTCTGAGGTCACAAATGCTAATATATACAAACACACAGGCATGAAATGAGCCTAGTTTTCTTTCTGGCTTAGACTAGAGGAAAATACATGTGTCCTGTTACTGGGCTACACATTAACTCATGTCAGCAAACAAATACGTCTGGATAGGACTGCGCTTTTATGTGAACTTGATTGTGCGTGCGTAGGCGTTTGTGCATGCGTGTCACCTTCACATTGGCCTCTCCAAGACTTGGCGTAGCCACTGTTGCATTCACAGGTGTAAGATCCTTCTGTGTTGACGCATTTACCATTCTGGCACTTGTTGGGCATGCCGCACTCATTAATGTCTGCCAGTTTGAATGAAAACCAAGGAGAACGGAAAAGAAAGTGACTATTGTGTTTCCACAGCATTAATTAGGGCAGGATGCTTTTTAAATGAACAGCGCTGACAGACAAGAACTTGTGGTGCCCAAAAACAGAGTCAGAAAGCTAGAACTTATGGTGGCTTCCATCCACTGGAAACTTTATGTCTACTGCTGTCATCTGGGCTGTGCCTCACCTTGACAGAACTTCCTGTTCTGGGTGATCACCTGGCTATAGCCGCTGTAGCACTGACAGGTGTAGGAGCCATAGCTGTTTACGCAGCGGCCCTTCCCTTCGCATGGGTCCTCGTCACATTCATTCACATCTACAGACGGAGCCAGAGGAAGAAAGACAAAGGCAGAAGACTGAAGAAGGGAGTAGTAGAGGTTGGATGAGACATTACATTGCAGCTTCAGTCCAACAAAAAAGTTTGTTCACTTTCCAAGCCCTGACTGTGGAGCTCCACTCCTGCACAGGCATTCCTCAGTGATGGGCTTGAGCCTAACCCAGGCAGAGCACAGACCACGACCAAGGCCTTCACATGAGGTAAGGGATCACAGCACTGTGGCAGCTCTTTGGACGGCCTGCACGCTGTTGTCAGGCATCAAGGAGCAGGTCAACATAAACAAACGGATCTCTTTCATTTTGGCTCGCTTCATTTCTCAAGGCTTCTGTGCCGTGTAATGTCTGGTGTTGAGGACTCGCTTGCACATAAGTGATGATAGACAGAGCTGCTGGGGCCCCCGGTGTCAGCATGTGTGCATTTGTGTGCCCCTTGTTCTCCTCCCTCTCACACTCCATCCTCCTTTCTCGCTGTTTGTTACTTACCAATGCAATTGGTTTGCAGCGCGCTGAGCTTGAATCCTGGCTCGCAGAGGCAGGTGTAGCCGGTCTGCACAGGTACACACTTCCCCCGGCCGCATATATATGGGGCGGTGGCACACTTGTCAATACCTACCAAATGAAAACAAAGATGTGCACAGTCATTACTGTAAAGCAGGCGCGCACATTTTTGACCTCAGGTTACATAACATTACAGACACTGTAAAAAAAAAAAAAGAAAGAAACTTGCATTCCACAACCACATGTTGTTTTCAATGGGAGCCCGTCTTGCTGTTTTATAGGTGAGGTCTTGGATGAGAGGACAGGTTTTTACAGCACTGTAGTGTTCTAACAGGTGCTGTGGAGCTCTTACAAAGGGTTTCAGAGGGAAACAGGTCATGCACAGTAGAGCCTAAGATTAGTGTTGTTCTTGATGTTTTCGGTCCAAATGGACTGTGCTACAACAGAGACTTTGGATTGGGCCTTTGTGCCTGGCTAAGGAGAAATAGCCCCTCCATAGGATTACTGTAAATTCTCCTCACTTCCTTTATCGCCCTATCGCTCTTCCTCTCACTCTCTCCATCACCTAAACACACTTTAATCCTGCCTTCCGCTCTGCCTCTATTTTTTAGAGAACTGGCGTCTTGTCTACTCAGAGGATGGCTTCTCTTTCCAAGAGACACACTTTTTCTTGATTTCTCGCCCTCTCACCCTCTGTGCAGCACGGCATCTTTAAGCCAAACTGGCTCTGAAAAAAGGGGTCAAATAAAAGCATAAAACAAGCTCTCCTCAGCTTAACTCTGGGTAAGCCTGTAAAAAATGCCTTATGAGATAGGCTGGTGTCTGCCAGCAGTTGACTCAGAGCATAAAATATGAAGAGTTGAACTCTGTGCTGCTCCTAGTTATCCTGCAGCTCCATACCCACCAGTCATCAGGCACTGGTAAGTTTGGATAGGCATCTGCTGCTTCAAGAGGGCCCCAGTGTGTAATAAAAGTATTTTAATAAATATTTTACCTGCGGCTGCGTATGTGTGGGTTGTGTCCTTTGAAACTGGCGTCCGGTTGATGATGGATGAGTCTGGAGAAGTCTCTATGAAGAGGGATCGGGACAGGGTGAGTGCGAACACAGAGAACTACTAACATTGTGACACATAGTAAATTTTCATTCTCTACAATCTAAACGAGACACTGCTTGTTTTCCCAGCCTCTACTGCCTCAGCTGTCACTCACTGAGCAGCTATATAAAAATGATCTACTCTTTTCTCCAGGCTAAAAACAGTACAATGACCAAAATAAATCAAATAGACTCATTGAATGTAGTTAGTCTTCAGACTTTAATGTCAATGTTTTGACTGGCATGAGGGCACAGCAGACGAGGGCCGAGGCTGCCACCACTGTGCCGGAGTGAGCAATTTATAGAAAATGCATCACGTGGCCATGCCTGACTGAAACTACTACTAACCCTTGAGTTTAGAGATACATAAATCAAACCACAAGGAGCAATAAAAACTTGCTGAGGAAGAACAAGTAGTTCTATGTGAGCAAAGCCAAGAGAAAAATACCTGGATATTTCAGCGGTGAGTCAGTCACAACAGCTGGCTAGAAAAATAGCAAACAAGCTTTGGTTACAATTTCATCATCATATTGATGTTCATACATGTCTGCTTTTGTCGTCTTAGTCAGTGCTAATTAGGTGTGTGTATCTACCAAAATGTGGTCTGAATAAGTTATATAATCATAACAAACCCTCCAGCTGAGATAGCTAGAGCATATCGTCTTAAGATAAACATTTCAAAAGTTTTTGCCAAGAGGCTGACAGGGAGGGAGAACTTACCGGGCTGAGAATTTCCACATCTGCAGACAGAAGAGGAAAAGTTTATCAGTAGCAAATGTTGACATTATGTTCGCATTAACTAGTACCATTACTGACTACATGCAACGTACACAACAACCCACATTGTTCTGATGCACCTGACTTTTAGCTTTGGATGTCTGAAATTCCAATTAAACAAATCTCACAGCACGTTTATCCTCTGAGCCATACGGAGAAAGTCATTTCATACATGAAGGGCAGGAAAAAATGCAAAGGATGGACATGGACATAGATATCTCTGTTAATGAAGACAAAAATCTCTAAATATTTACAGAATATGTCTCCTCAGATAAATCAAAATGTCATATCTTTGCCATAAAGTATCTCACAAGCATTAAAGCGGGAGGATACATTAACAGAAAAATCCCAGGGATTTATAGATGTGTGGCCAATGTTTATTAGTTGTGTGTGCTGTTGTGATGCTTAGAGGTGCTCCACTTTGATGAATGAGAGATATGAGTAATGCGTTCGATGCTGGAACAGGCATTTATTTATGGGGATCGAAACATCCTGTTGATGTTTGGATTCTTACATAAAAAACCCTAATCCATTTGCATCCTGTGGAAAAAAAATCCATTCATGTATCACTCTGCTGCACTGCATTGTTTGTGTCATGAGTTGTGGTAAAAATATGCAAAAGGTTACAATGTTTGGATAACTTCAAGGCCTGGTGTATAAAAGGGTACAAAGCATTTAGCAACAACTATTCTTCTTTTTAGCATTTGGAGTAAACATTTACCAACTTCGTATCAAACATTTAATTCTCACCTCCCGACTGTTTTGGTGTCTCTCTCGCTGGTTGAGAGGGACGAAGAGGCTGCTCCGGACGGACAGGCTGCTGTGGAGTCAGGGGTTGTCTGGGTGCCTGTGGCGTCTCAGGGTACTCTGGGTATTGGGGTACTTGTGGTGTCTGTGGGTAGCTGGGGAGCTGAGGCCTGACGGGCAGCTGCAGTGAGGGGTAGGAGGATGGAGGCTGAGGGTAAGTGGGGCTCTGCTCCTCCCATGACAGCCCTGTGCTCTGCAGATCCTCTTCCCCCAGCTGTCTGAGAGATATCTGCACATCAGAGCGTGAGTAGGTATATCCGTGACCGGCTGGACAGATCTCCTTGAAATGATCTGGAGGAAAGGCAGCACATTATGGCAAACAATGAGCCCCAGAAACCATCACCTCTGTAAGCTTCTCTTGGGCTCTTAAAGCTAACACAAAACTCTGCCAGAGTGTAATTGTGGCTCATATTTCTGTCTTATGTTCACTGCAATATTATAATCCATCCGTGTAATATTGTTATGTTGAGCATGCTGTGCTTCACTCTGTGGTGTGAACGTGGGGGTTGGATTTTAGTTACTTTTGCAGAGCTAGCTAGCTGGCAGGCCAGTGACAGCTGTAATACTGGGCTACCAGAGAGGGGATTTTGAAAGATTTGGGGTGGGTATCTAGACTCACATACAGACCCAGCCACACAATGGAGGAAGTTTAAGATCATGTAATACTGACTGACCCTTGAACTCCTTGTCATAGAGGCGTGCGAGTGAGAGGCTAATAGAGGATTGGTTGGCTAGATAATAGGAGGGAGACTGCACCTCTTTGTGTCAGAGCCCAACAAACCTCAGTGATGGAGAATCCATTACAAGTGAGAAGCTCTCTGTGTCCCCTATCTGACCTGAAACCAGCAACTCTAAGCCAAAGGAGTCTGGAATAGAGATATGAGTAATGACAGATATGTGGTTGCTGTAAATGCTTGGGTAAATGCAGGAAACGTGGATATGATAGGCTACTGAATGATGAGTTTAAAGTGGAGGGAAATGGGGCTATATGTGATCAGGAGCCACATCACAGGAACTGGAGTAAATATGTAATGAAAGTCATCAGGCTCCTGTTACCAGCTCACAAGTCCGGGCTTTTTTGTGCAGAACATGGCTCTAACAGCTTGTCAGGCCGTACAAAAGCCAGCGTCCGAAATAATCTGAGGCCGTGTGTGTCTGTATACTGTGTCAGTCCTGGCTGAACAGCACCATGGAGGTCTGTGTCTGTGATATCTGATCTATGACAATCCCCATGAATCATTGGCCAGTGCAGACACTCCATAAAACCAGCCTGTTTCTCTCAGAGACTTTGAAGATTAGATCGGTATGGAAAAAAGATGACAACTACTTCCCATGTTTCACTTGGCCAAGCTATTTATTTCTGCTGTGAAGCATTGCCGGTCTATTAGTGGGGTTTCTCTCTGAGGATTGGAGTGATAACACAAGACTGACTCCCACTATTATGTAGCCTCCAAAATATGAAAACTGTTATGTTTTTGGTCCTTTTCCACTCCAAACACTTTTGGTTATTTTGATCTGCTTTACAAGCCTGGCAAGGAGCGCAATGGTGACTGGGTGGTAAACATTCTTTGCTTGTGTTTTTTTTACTACCATTGCTTGCCTTTGCATAAGATTACGTGTGTCATTTTATATCTGCAAATGCATTTAACCTAGCAAATGGTTTTTCAGCAAGTACAGTAAAACCAGGAATGGTGGGATAACTTTGCAGATGGATGACATCAAAAGTCTAAAACAGTGTATATGAGCAGTGAGGAAATCAGGACACACAGCAGTACAGTGGAGCATTTGGTGGTTGTACCTGATCCAGGCAAAGGACAGCGATCGCACCCAGGGCCCCAGGCCTTGCCAACTCTGCTGCAGCAGCAGATCTGCTTGGTGATGTGTTGAGTGAGCGGCAGAGAGCATGTCACCGCTGACACTGATCGGTAACAGAAGGCCCTCTGGTCGGACACAGCCTTGTCCGCTGGGGAGAGAACATGTCACATCCATCATACATATCTCAATGCAATACACAAAAACATGACCTCAGGGTTCAACGATGAATTATGATTCAAAGAGAAAAGGCTAATACTTACAGACACAGTGCTTGCTTTCAGGGTCCAGCATGAAGCCTGATTTACAGGTGCACCTGTAGCTTCCTTTGGTGTTGAGACAGTCAGCATTCTTACAAATCCCAGGCAACAGGCACTCATTGATGTCTGTAAAATATGCCGAACGTCAGTGATGGAGTAGTAGATTTTATTATAATGGAAATATCATAAAGTCATGTTTTTTCAATCAAACAACTCCCAGTGAACCCATCAACCAATATTCATACATGTATGATAGAAGATTTGTTGAGCTACATTTCATACTGAGTGTGCAGAGTTCTGATGCCTGCAGACCAGGAGAGATGATGTAAGACTTTTGAAATCTACTACACCATGAATGGTGTCAAAATATTGCAGTAGATCATATAGTCAAAACCACCAGCTGCCTGAAGGCAATAAAAATAAAAAAAAAAATCATTTTTTTGTTTAAAAGCAAGGAGGAACGATGACGTGAGGGAAACATGCACAGTAAATTTGACTGCTGTAAAACCCGAATACATTCAATCATTATGCTGTTACTTTTCTGAGCTGTGCTGATCTTGACATTTAAATCTGGGTAGTCAGACAGTCACAAAGGAAATAGCAGAATTATCCTCCTCAGCATCTTTCCTTTTCAGCGTCCAATAAGGGTCACAGCATCTGCAGCCTAAGTCAGTGAGTGAAAGTCTTAAAAGGTTTTTTTTTTCCCTTTTTCTGGCCTGAACCATGTACTTGAGTGATACAGTGGCCAGTGGCATTTTTTTTTCACTGCTTTTAAAGCTCCTGAGCCACTAAGCCAAATGGAGGCAGGCTAGTCAGTGAATGTGCCAGCCAGAAGCATAGGGGGACATACTTCAGGCGCTTAGTCATGCGATCACATTGGAACCAGGCAAGGTTTGTTGTTCTACCGTGTTAAACAAAGAGTACATCATTAGGTCTTTCCCCATTGCTTTGACGACTGGAACCCGACAGCCTGCCACCGCAGATTTTCCCAATTCTAATTAATCTGCTCTTGTTTTGTTGTTTTGCTTCCTGCTGGAAAAAGTGAGTTTATAAGGGATTGAGGCAAAAATTCTGTGGACTGAAGCAAATCCAGGGTATGCCATAATGCTCTTTTTGTTGTTAGTTGGGAATTTTTGTTTTGTTTCTATCTCTGTTTTTCTTTGTTTTTCCGTTTCACTTTGCCCTTTTTTCTACCTCTCTTGGGAGGAACTGGTTCTAAATCTAAAGCTGGCCTTATAACTAAAGAGCCTCCAGCCTCTGTTATGACAGTGTAAACAAGCCTGCGTTGCTGTTAGCAAGAACGACCTGTTTAGATGAGTAAGGATGAGGAACACACTGTGAAGACTATGAAGCAGACTACAGATGTCAAGTCTGCCTGTGCCAATACTCACGCTCCAAAGAACTAGCAACAACAACACTCAGTATGCGGGTACTGCGGCGACTCGGGTTTAGTTTAAGCAGCATGCTATCTGGTCAGAGTTCAGGTCAGCATTGGGCTCAGCCTTCGTCACATGGGGTCTTTAATCCATGGTTCAGTTGAGTCCCAGATTAGTGCTATTGTTACAGTCTGCTGGTGGGTTGATCAGGATTGAAGCTGACTTCTATGACAACCTGTCATGACCAGCACTAATCTCAACATCTTTTTTAGATCTATGCTTGGTTGCTTTCATCGACAGGTAGTCTTTGTGGGAAGAACTCATGTGTCATCTTTTATCATGGTTATTTTTCTTGTCTAATAACGCATATTGATGTCTGTAATGCATCCTGAAAGTTTCCAAACTCTGCATGAAGTGTCAACCGGTCTGCTGTGACCTTACTTGACCTTGCCTACTGTTGCCTTCTGGAAAAACCAAGATTCACATAAACACCTGCAGAAATATTTATGGACACTGTAAAGGAAGCTGGCAACCTCTTAATACGCGTTGGCTGTTGTGGTTAAAGGGAATACTTTGACTACTTTGGAAGTCTCAAACCAGACATAATTTATGGGGCCAAAATTTATCCTTTTAGAAACTGTGAGAAAAAGGGATTACACTCCTGAATACAACCGAAGCAGCCATGATTGGGAAATATACATTTTCACAGGCAAGTTCCTGTTGTATAAGCTAATATGTTGAGGTCTCAACCTGTTGACTCGGGCAGTGTTCAATATGATAAATGTCAAAAGTCAGTGTTTTAAAACTGTGTGCAACTTTTATTAAGTTGATCCAAAATGTCAGGAGAGTTATGTAAGACTCCCATCATCTCCTCTTTGAAGTGGTGTATGAGTAATTTGACCCGCACTCGGCACCAGTTTAACATTCACAACAGAGACTGCACAGGCATCTAAGTGTGCCTTTTATCTAACAAGCACAATTCAGCTGACCTAGTTTCTAAAAAAGCTGCTTCTGAAGATAAGGATTCGTGTCTGAAGTCAGAGAGCAGCTGAGGCCACCGATGTGGCATCTTATCGTATCCTGGCGAGGACGTCACTGACCACAAGGGTCAGTGTACAAAGGAAGTGTGGTAAACCATGCCTTTTACCAAATACGAGACAAGCTGTGCTCTGTTCCAATAAAATCCACAGCTCAGAGTTTTGAGCTCCAGCTTGGCAAGCTGGACACCAGCCTGATAATAATGATAGAATCCCAGAAAAAGCAAGTTTTTGCCTGCTTGGCGGTTGTTGCAAGGCCTGAAATTAGAAATAATTTTTGGGAATGGAGCAGCAGCTGAACGCTCCAGTAAATATTGTGGGTAACTGTCAGCTCTGCTTTTTTGGAACTGCAAAAATGAGCAACTGGAGGACGGAGGAACATCTTGAAACAATCACAAGAGAAAGGCATGAATAATAGAAAGATAAATTTCCACAGTTGTTGGCTAGTTGACACACTGTTGGAAAATAAGTGTGTCCTTGTCCACAGGTCTTTGTTTTATTAAAATATGTTTCCCAGCTCAATCATTACCTGAAAACATCAATAGGTCAGTAGCACTGAGCAGATCAGAAAACATGCTGAACCTGCTGAACCAGTGGATGAGGCCTGTTAGAGATGCAGTCAAGGCTGTCCATTGGACCGTTATGTTGTTGCACTTCACAGGCTTCAGTGAGCATTGCCCTTTGGATTATGACACCATTAATCAAGTCACTGACACAGCTCAAGTAGGCCGTCAGAAAAGCTACATGTTGTTATTGAAAGTGTCAGCATCGGTTGCATTGTTCACAGTTGAAGAAAAGCACCTTTCTTCTGTCTTTTTTGCCAGAGTTTATTTGTTTCTGTCGATTAATTCCAGTGATGTATACTAACACCATTGACAAATATGAATCGCCTGAACCCTTCAGTGAAGGACTGTTTATGAAGTTGACACTGTGGGTGGTTGCTGCTTCATGAACTGAAAGCCAGAAGACAATTAGACATCTCATTCGGGGATGCTGCAATAGGGGAAAATACAGTGCATGTTCAGGAACAGCCTGTTTGTTTTTACATGCCGATGGCAGGGTGAGCCAACAGTTTAAGGAGGGTGAGTAAAAAACAGGTCTGTGACTAAAGCTCCCTTCCAAATACTCAGAGAGCCACATTTACCATAATCGCAGGCTGCCGTACCAGTCTCCTCTCAGAACCCCACAGTCCAATTAAAACAACAACCCCAGGTGCTTATTGGCTGCTGAACTCTGACCTCAGACCAAGGCTAATTGTGCTCTTGACCTGGTTCCCATAGGGGCCAGACATACAGCAAGGAATACTTTTAAAGAGGTCCCCAGTGGTTTATTTAAATACAGCATTTTTTTTATAGTAAGTTTTTATCATTGTATTTGATGTGAGCTATGTTTTGTATAAGATGCCTTCAATGTCTGCAGTGCATTAAACCATAGAATGGCAATCCATGAACATTGCACAATCTTCCGCTATTTCATAACTTACCTTGACAGTGTGTGAGGTTCATCCTTTTAAAACCTTTGGAACATTCCACTTGTCCGTTTGCGATCACTGCATACGCTGCAAACAGAAGGAGAAAGCAGAGCTTTAGAAAAGCAAAGTGATCTTACAGTGCCGGGCCCCTCTGTCACTAAGCATTGCATTCATAGCAGATGGAGAAGAGGAGACCAGCTTTAAGAGAGGACCATATAATTTACAGATGTGAGCATCTTGACAAGAGGAAAAATGAGGGGACCCACAGCTGGGCCTCCTGGGACTCCAGAGTGAGTGTATGGAAATGGATCCCCATCAACCACATTTATAGGACAGCACTGCCATCCAGCAGAATGTAACGATAACACTCGACGTCATTTATAATCATATTACCTATAGCTCTCTTCAACCCCTCGAGACAGACGAAGGAAGTGCTTACATCATAAATATATTGAGGAAGCTTACGTGACAGCCCTGACCTTTATCATCAACCACAGTGCGGATCTACTTAAACAAGAGACTAATATTTAACTGTGTACACCAGGAATGACGATTAATGTACGGACCACAGGAAGGTGACAGGCCCAAAACCTCTTTTTCCTTTTTCCTTTTTTTTAAGGCAATAAAAATCACATGGTGTGTGTTTCAGGTGTGTACATTAGAAGTTCACAGCGGTGCTTCAGTAAATAACGCGGTGGTCTGTTAATGTCCCAGTGCGGCCACAGTGACAGAGGCTTGAAAACATTATGTCATTACTCATTCAGCAGCCAGTCAAACCCCCGGCATGCTACGTTAAATGTACAGAAAAGGTCAAGGTGCCTATCATATGACAAGGAGAAAAGTATCAGTTTGTGTTTGACAGAGCGAAAGAGGTAGTGTGGACGTAAATCTATAGGTTTCTAAACAAAGACACCGTTATTATTGGTAACAGATCTTTCCATGAGCTGAAGAATTTTGTTGCATATCACGCTGAAAGGAGGTGTTCGAACTTGTGATTTTGGAGGGAAAAATGTGTGTTTGGGTGAGGAAAGCTCGATGATAAATGACGTGCTTATTAGCATGACAGAACTGTTTCTCACTGTTACAATCCACTCAAATTACAGTCATAAATCAGACAGCTTCAAGATCAAGATTCACTTATTTTATCATTTTACAACAGGGGTTGTATATCGAGATGAAGTCTGTAGTCCCTTTATGCTAATCACAAAAACAGATATTTAATAAACAGATTAATAAATAATAAGTCGTAAAAGTTAACCTGTTTTTGTATTTCAGTGCAGAGGATTAGTTAGGGAGTCTCACGGCTCGAGCAGTCTGGTGGAATGGTAGCCGATACTTCAGTATCTCTTGCCAGATGGCAGCAGGTTGAACAGGCTGTGGCTCTGCACAGGAGGCTCACTTCACCAATATCACTGATGCTTGGAAAATGGTTATCGGTGATGCTCTAGATGGTTTAAATCACTCTCTGCCGTACCTTCGCCTCCTGGGCCGTGCACACCCTGTGCTAGTTTTTAATGATTTCAGCAAGACTGTTGCTTTCGATTGCTTCATTGTATTAAAAGATCTTGACGTAGGAATTTCACCTTCTTAACTTTTCTTTGTTTCTGAGTTTTCTTTTCAGGGTGGAGATGTATGATGTTCATGTCAGATTGTCTGTGATGTTCATTCCCAAGAACCTAAAACTATCCCGATATCAACTCTCATCAGCATTTGACATCTAGCCGATGATGCCGACGTCATCAACATGTTTCACAACTAAGTTCTCTCTCTATGGGCTGCAGTCATGGCTGTATGCGTGAACAGGAGGGTGCTGAGCTCACCACACTGGGGGGCTCTGGTGTTGAGCACTATAGTGGAGGAGGTGTGAACATCAATCTAGACTTTCTAGGGTTTGTTCATGAGAAAGTCCAAAATCCAGTTGCACAATGTGGTACTCAAGCACAGAGTGTTAGGCCTTTCAGTGAGTTTGATGGGGATGTTGATGTTGTCGGATGATAAGCTGAAATCAACAAACAGCTTTCTAAAGTTAAGTGTTGTTATCTTTCAGCTAAGAGAAGACCAGAGTTGTTATAAGAGAGGAGACAAACCACTTAAGGCATTTTGAACAGAAAAGTGTGCAACATCACAAATGAGGGTGAACGACACATATCTAAACCCTTCTCCCAGAAGCCAGCTGTCTGCTGTGCACCAGCTGGACTGGCAAACATATCTAGACAGCTTTGGTGCCACTATGGATTTAGCTGTAAAAGAAGTTGCTGTTTTGAAGTCTTGGGCGTGTATAATAGAGGTTTAAGCTAGGCGAAAAAAGGCATTTGAAGCTTTTTTGAGGAAAAAGTTGCCAAACTTTTAAGTTTCTTTTTTAGTTTTAAAGATTTGCTTGGTGAGTTTAAACATGCAGCCCCAGTCACCACTGAAAGTGAAGTTATGGCTCTATTTAGCTGGTCCTGGTCTTGTTACACTGAAATAAGTTCCCAGGGTACATTGCCAAGATAGTTGCTAAGTGGGAAGACTTGCCTGAAGGACATTGGTGAAGACAAAGTGAAAGACTGAGTGGCAGCCAATGGAGATGGCGTCCTCTGTAAATCTAGTTATGGTCCAGATAAATCAGACAGCTTAAAGCAATGATTGTAGAAACTCTCAATTCATGAAAACCATGATTCTATTCTGCATTTTCAGGAGGTCAATGAAAAGTTTCTCTGGGCCTAGAAACTGGTTGCATCCATACAATGTGTTCATGTTCTGTCTCAACTCATAGAAGCTTTTAAATTCATGAACACGAACAGGTATTTTAATTTTTCCAGAAATATATGAAACAAAACTTGACAGAAATACACCTTCACATTCATTTCTACTTGTATTATCATTCAGCGAGAGCAAACGTGGAGAGAAATCATGGCATCCAAGATTTCCCAACTGACAGAAAACAGGAACAAATGACATTCTTTGGAATTACACCATGGCCAGAAAAAATAAAAATTTTACCAAAGTACAACATTACTTTGAACTTGCTGCCACAGTGATGAAGGCTTGAAAAAAAGAGGTGACGCATGCAAAAAAAAAAAAAAAAAAAATAGTCACAGTCTTGCCAGCAAAGAAAACACATCTCTTCCTCTGGCAGACGGTTCTGAGAAAGGGAGAAAAGTTTCACTGTGTTTCAGACTGAAGCTCCAGAAAACCTGTGATTGACTGAAAAAAAAAGAGCCCCCGGTCTAACGTACGTGGAAATCCGGAAACCTAACAGTGAGTAAGAAGTACCAGACGAGATCAGATATCACCTTTTCAGCCACTTACGCCGCCAGACATTGGAAGCATTGGAAAATACATACAATAAATCTCCAGTGTTGCCCTACTGTTTGTTTCACAAACTCGGTCAATTTTCAAGGTTGGTAAGTGGAAAAAATGATGCACTGCATTGGTTGAGTTGAGGTTCCAAACACAGTGGCAAGAAATCAAGACTTTGTCAAACTTCAGTATGTATACAGCAATCCTATAAACATCCACCATCAATACAAAACACAACAACCAGTCATGAGTTTGTGTCATTTTCCCAGGAGTGACTGGAATGTGTGTCACTTGGAGATTTTCTGGGAACATGGTCCTGTAAGCTGAGTTATGTTTTGGTCCTGCTGTGACCCAGTGGACCAGGCAGGCTCAATGTACCTGAAGGTTGACAAAGCAGAAGTGGGTCAACATGAAGGGGGCAACGGGAAAAGGGGGGAACTGTGTCAAAGCGACGCCCCTGTTCCTGTCTGCCCACCTCCTCATCTTCCTCCGCACTCTCCTAATCCCCCTTTCAAAGTTTCTGAGTAATGAGCTGTTGTGGTAAGGCGGTGGGCACGCCCTCCCACAGGGATGGGATCAGGGAAAGTCTGGCCTGAGTGACAGCAGGGCGCACATGCCAAGGGAAACCCAGTGGGGGAGGTCCTGGTGTCTCAATAAAGCTTATTAGTTGGGAGGTGAGGACCTCTGCAGTCAGTAAGAACTTATCATAAATCTGGGAGGCAGCTTATTTCAAAACTCAGCTTGTCTTCAGATGGCTGGAGAGCAACGTTTGAAATGCTGCAGAAGTCTCGAGCTTTAAGACCTAATTATGTAAGAAGTAACTCACAGACATGAAACAGTGATGTAAGGTTCGTGTTTCCACATATACCAGATGCATTTATGGTATATGTTCATCAAGCTTTATTTTCACAAAAGATCTAACTTGGCAGATTGTGCTGGACATTTCCTCATGTACCTCCTGGATCTTAAAATGTTTGTTATCTGAATTCATTTCAGTAAATCGTTATTGTTCCCTAGGGATCATTTGTTTCTATAGCGAGGTTTAAACACCAGCTGCTGAAACTCAACATGCAGAGGTTGACCAGGGCCCCCTCAAAGACAGGTTGCCCCCAAGATACATTTATAAAAAGATACAGGCAGTCTCGACTGTTTGATTGATTCATTAGTTTTGTAATTCTAATTCTAATAAATCATTGTAGTTGAGTCTTGGGTCTGACTCCTCGGTCACTCTATCAGCAAATAAGAACCAAGTCTTCAGAACTTTCACTTCAAGACAAAATGATATGAACCAGGACCAAAAATCTGTGACAACTTGGCCATGAAATTTTCATTGTTGCACCAAAAGCTAAGAATTACGTTATCCTTGGAGGATTTAATGATGTTTCCGTTCTCATGCTGATTTCCACAGCCATTTGTGAAGAAGGCAGAGTTATACAGGCAGTGGCTTGCAAGAGTGAGCTCAAGCTGCGCATCATTAGTGTCACCCTTGGTTACAAAGACGGTAGACCCCGACTGGTCCGAATCCACTGTGGCTACAGACAGAAACTTCCAATTGTTGTCAATCCATTTAGCCTTGTTCAACAAAAGACTTTGTCACCCCTTACTAATTTATTGTCCGTCTCCATTCAGTTGTGTTTTGCATTCCACTGGCAACTGTTCAATAATATTTGCTCGAATTCCCTGACCTAAAAGTGTAATTCAAATTCCTTGGAGGTTCTTGATTAGTGGCGGAGTCTAAAATTAAATCAAGTCTCTTTGCAACATGAAAGGAAAATGTGCTGCATGCAGGGCACTGCCGAGGAGATTCAAATGAAAGGACAGCTTATGCAAAACGAGCATGAAGTGAAGAGTGCAGGAGGCAAGAAGCTGAGAACGGTGAGAGTTTGAAGTCAGATGGGTTCCTCAGCTGTACGGAAATCTTTAATTGCTAATTTGGTAAAATCACTCGGCAGACCACCCGGCCCGCAGGCTGTACTTCTAATGCGATTGAGAGGTCTGGTCCATCAATCACAGGGCTCAGAGCCCTTCACCAGCTTCCCCGGGGATCAGCCTGTGAGGCAACCTCAGGGTTGGACTTCTCTTCTTAACTGGTTGGAAAAGCTGAGAACGCGTGGGAGACAGAAGGGATTGATGCCATCCAAAGGACGGGAACAGGAGACTTCCTTTCCACTCCATTGGGGGGCTACTCTATAGCAAAACAACCCACACCAAAGCCAAGTCCTCCTCAGGACCCTTTCCAGCAATTTACTTTCTGACATGCCGCCATGGGACAAACTGGTGCCGCTGAGAGAAAAACAGGAGCAAAGAGAGCTCTTTAATCACTATGGAGAGGTTCAAGTCTTTTGAGTATCTAAGATGGCGAAACCATCCCTTTTTGGCCTTTGAGCCGATACTTGATTGGAGCAAACAACTTTAAGGGAAGTCATTTGCTTTCAAAACAGAATGTCTCCTTGGCACACGCCACACTTGCCATTCTGGCACAGTGCATATCACAGGCCAAGTAAATAATGTGTCTCTGCTAGTGAAGCAAAGACTGATCAGTTGAGACACACAGAACTGGTATCAACATGCCCCTGCTGATACAGACGGAGACACAAAAACCACCACACAAGCTACAACCATTAACAGTCATTTGCTGTGTGTCTGTATTTTATTGCGCGAACCCTACCACCCCATCACACATGAGCAGCAGCAACAAAAATTCTTTGATGACAGATTATTTCCTTTTTCTACAACATCACATCCTTAGTCAAAACATACTTTTGATTATTTTCTATTTAGAAAAGTCTGTATTTTTTATCTCTGTTTGTAGTTTGACAGTTTTGCTTAACGCCCTCCTAAAAGATGCTGTTGGCAATGAAACCCGCTTCAAACACACATTTTACACAGACCCACATTCCTCCATAATCTTCGATTCATTGTGGAATATTAACCGACTGGGCTTGTTCCAAAAAATGGCATGCCATGGTACATTCCCAATAAAAATGTGCTTAACTCTGCTTGTATCCAATTAAGAAATGCTACATAAACTTTATATCCATCTGGCTCCAACTGGGATTTATTTCTTGTAGTGGTTACATCTTCGCTGCCCTGATTAGCTACGCTGCTGGCTGTCTAATAGCTTCCATTATTCTAGTCGTGGAGGGATAACACTAAGTCAACATCAATGAATCAAATGCTGTCAAATATATGTGACGTCTCTATTTAATCACCATGAGAAGCTGCTCTGGAGCTGTTCCAGTGCATCTGTTCTCTCGCTGACTTTTTTCTCTAAAGGCAAAGTCTTTGCATCTTTGGTTTTTGTGGGTCATTAATAAGTGTTCATGTTTGATCAGCCCTAATAAAAAGGCAATGTGCACAGACTTTGGTCTCTTGATGGATGTCAGATTAAAGGTCTGGAGAATAGATGGGAGATTTGGTGGGCGTGAGTTCATGCAGTAAGATCTATAAGTCCTGGAGCTTTGTCGGCCCCCTCCTTTTTTTTGCCTCATCTGACTTTATTTATCTAAACCTCATGAAGATCTGTGTCCTCTTTTCAGAAAGACACAGAGAGAGAGAGAAGAAGGGGGATGCAAACATGTAGACAACTCCCACAGATAGAGGTGGTATAGAGGGCGGGGCACAGCGTAAGGATGGTGACATCATAATGACCTCGATGACCAAGGGAGGCAGAGTTAGAGGAAGAAGCCAAGGCTCCTGTGGGTGTGGTGGTTACTGTAAGCCCTGGGGACATCTGATCTGGCTCCGTGGGAAGCCTCCCAGCATCACAGACAGAGAGAGTCACAGAGAGGGAAGCTGCCCAGCAGTGACAGATGGGGAGACAAACCGCTTGCGGAATTCCATTAGCTGTGAAACTCAAAAAGAGGGAGGGGCTGCCAGCACATTTACACAGAGTCATGCCAGCACTACAGTATGGGTCAGGCTACGGACACAGCCGAAGGCCTCAGCAGGCTCAGGGAACCTTGCTTTACTGACAGAAATGTATCTTTCATTCTTCTCCTGAGCTGCATGAACAACATAAACCTTGCTCTTTGCTTTTCAAGAAAAAGACAGCAACCCCTTTCAAATTTCTGCCATATACTTCTTATGGAGCTTGTGCTACCAAAGCCCATCCCACTCATTCAGTCTCATGTTCACTTTTCTCAACTAGTCAGTGATAAGCTCTCATGCTTGAGGACGGTTTTGAACATCTTTACAGGCTTCTATCAAGAGTTACAGTCTTAGAATGAACTAGTTTTGAAATTCAAACAAAGTTGCAGTGCAGGTTTTTTTTCACCTCATTATCAGGACCAGAGGGATGGAGCTGAATGGAGCCTGTTCTGGTAGATCTGGATCTCATTACGTCGTAGGAATCCTCAGCATGTGACTTTTAAAGGCTTCGGCTCCCGCTGAGATGGGACACGTTGGCATTCATGCCTCTATAACGTCAGCCCTCCTTCACGTACACACACATTACGCAAATTTAATCTCTCCCCCACATTTCCACAACAGTGACATAAAGTCCTTAGTGTAAAGTAATAAATAATACTCAGACATATAATGTCGTCAGCTGTGCTCATATACATTCACAGACTATACTGGGAGACACAGCCAGACTGCAAAAACAGCAACATAGTACAAGTCCACATTATTTGTATAAAGCAGGGGTGCTGATTATTAGTCGATGATGTACCATTCACTGCAGTGAGGAAGGCTGACTGAAATGTACTGACAGTGATGTGGTGGCAGGATTGGCATAGAATTGGATAATAAAGATGTCTGGGGTGAACTTTTAGAAAAAAAAAATCTCGTCTGCAACAGAATGGAGCCAGCCATCAGAGTGTGGTCATGTTGGCATCATCAATAAATACCATAAAATAAATGGAGTGGCAATGCTTGCTCTCAACCATCAGTGCATTTTGTAACCAGCTATAAACTGACCAATGGCAGTGTTACACCCCTAAATACAAACTGGGCTTTCATGACATCATTATCACATACTCAACAAGAGACACAGGAGACTCTTTTAAAGCTATATGACTTTTTCCCCCATGGAGCAAGCCGACGACTGACCCATTTACTATGAAATAGAAAGTACAGCATCATTTTTCAGGGGCTGTTGTCTCCAGGTTGTATATCATACCTGTCAAACATGTAAGAAAGCATACGTCTCAGCCAGTAGGGGAGGAATGCAGCTGAAAGATATGGCCAAGTGTCTAAACTGAGAACAATAACACTCTAGAGGAATTCAAAGCATTTCTCTTATTAAAGCTCCCTCCAAGACTTCTGGGACATAATACATGACTTCATTTTCACTTAGTTTTTCCTCTCTTTCATTCTCTCTTTTCCCTGCCTGCGTGTGACCTGGGACCCAGGCCTACAGTATGTTGGACCCCAAAACATTCACAGAATGAGTGAACAGGGTATTCACTCGACTTCTCCACCACCACCCACCCCCAAACTTCAAAGGAGGGAGCAGAAGAAAACATCTGGGAGCCAAAAGAGATCGTGCCGGGGACTTAGGAAGAGCAGGAATCTGGCACACCGAGGGAGACAGACAGTGGGAGAGAGAGGAATGGATCTGCATCTATGATAGATGGAGGAGACGAAGATGATGTCTGCATCTCATTAAGGCCTGGTCAGACATGAAACAGGGATATACGAGCACTTTGACAGCCAACTGACATGTGTGGGCATGACCGTGATATGACCGCATGTAAGAGTCTTCCCATGTGCCACCAAGAACTTCTCAAGAGACCTCAAAATAATACAGAGCTGTCAGACCAAGCAAGTCTCCACCTAAAGTGAAGGGTGTCAACATAACCCGGCCTGCTGGCGTGCAACCACCCTGCTGCACCTACCGCAGCTCTGGTTGGGAGGCAGTTTAACTGTGGCTGTTCATTTCCTCACTCTTTCAAGGCCACATTGGCTTGATTTGCCCGCAGGGTGGGTGGCACTCGTACCAGACTCTCATCTTCATGCTAAATGTGTTTTCATTTGCCTTTCAGTTTTAGTTTCATGGGAGTGAAAACAACTTCATTTTTACAACTGGGTGCATTAGTGAATCACACAGCCACCACAGAAGAGTTTGGGAATTTAATGAAGATTCCTATTATTGTTTAGGCCTGTGATAACTGCTGTAAAAACCCACCAAGTACAAACAACTGCTGCTACGGAATATAACAGGCACGACTGACTAAACAACTTAATACACAGCACAATGAAGTAAGTGTCCTGCTATGGCTTGCTGTTTTGAATCAGTGTGCATTACATTACAAGAATACCAAGAGATCAACATACCAATAGCACAACAGAACGTAATACCAACAGAATTAGACCGGATTAGAAATAGATTAGATTTTTTAGGTATGTAATGTAACAGAGCGGAAACATAAAACGCTGAGATCTAATGGCTTTAGTCAAGAGGGCTTACCTGGTTTGGTTGGACACTTTTGGCACTTGTTTAGACCCCAGGAGGCGCCCACACTTCCACAGCAATCATCCTGTTTGGTTAGGCCTGGCAGAGGCTTGCCACACTGCAACAACACACATCTGTGTTAAATCTAAGAAATGAGTTTTGAAGAATGAGCTTTACATGTTTGTGCATGCACGCTTGTTTGCGTGCAAAATAACGTGTGTATGCTGGCAAGGGCAGAAATTATTTGTTTCAGAGCGTGTGTGTGTGTGTGTGTGTGTGTGCATACCTATTTGGAAGGACAGAGTGAACCAGACACATCTGAGACTAGTTAGTTGAAGAGGGACATAAAACACCCAGTCTAAAGACCAACTATGAACCTACTGGCATGCCATTTTAAGACACTTGGCTAATTGTGAAAGAGATTCCTATCAGACTTAACTTATTGGAGTTTTTAGCCAAAAGAGATTTATGAAATTAAAGACATTAACGGAGAGGACATTCTTCTGGACAACACTGCACTGGCATACTGGTAGCAGAAGAGGGGAAACTGCCGGTGAAAGCTCTTGCATGCTCCATTTCTGGGTAAGTTCTGTTGGGGTTCTGAAAAATCACTGACTGGAGGGTTCGATTTTAAGCTCTGTGTGAAACTGGAGTGGAGAAAAACTGTGATCTACAGTTCGGCACAAACAAGAAATAATGCTGGGAAAAAACAGCTTTACTGCAGATCATTGCATTGTTGCGAGTACAAACTTATAGGCTAAGAGTCAAACATAACGCCTCATCACAGCCAAATAAAACAGATGCACTATTAAGCCTCAAATCAGGCAAGCTCACACACTGTTGCTTAAGGCCTCCCCCTTTTTTTTTTTTGCATGTCTGTTGTGAAATCCATACATTATTTTGGCCATGCAAGGTACAGTAAATCCGCAGAGGGAGCCACACTGTATGCACAGTGCCAAACAGACCATGAAAGTCCTTCAATTTGAGCCACAAAGAGGAGCACATGGGCTTAATTTCAAACTTAACCTTTGTCCTCTGGATGCATTCTAACTCACAACATGCCTATATTAGGGGAGCTGATGGAACATGAGATGACCTGCATGGTTGGGGCACATACGTCATGGACATGACATAAATCATAGCCACAGGTTCACTTCCTGTTTGAGACCAAATTTATCAGAGAGGATAATGAGATGGAATGGTACCTGTGGTAAAGCCACACTTTCTACCACTGGTTTCAACTCGTACAATGGCATGATGACAGTGCACACAGTGTATTTAAATGGCTTAACACAATACCTGTCCATCGACTGTTTCCTGAAAGCATCTTCCCACTTGTCCATTCTGACGGTAGTGTGGTCTGGAATGGCCGTGACCATTTCCATTGACCTGTGGGTGCCTGTTGCTGTACTCATTGGTGGGATCGTGTCCATTGGCAGGCTGGGAGCGCTGCTGAACAGAGTGAGCCCCCTCTGTGGTGGCTGGTCTCTGTCCTGGCTGCACCCGGGCTACTTGGTGAATGTGGACTTCAGCCTCTGGAGGGTGCTGAATGTGGACGTTCACCAAGGATGGGTGGAGAGACACTGGAGAGGGAGAGATTCACAGTTTATACAAAATAGTGGAAAGTTTACAGATGCAAATTTTGAATAAAGTGGAATCATCCTTTTCCAAGGGAAAAAAAGATGTATACACATACTGCAGTTTGTGAACATATACTTGGCTTGCTTTATCACCAAGTTATGGGATCTACAAGAGCATGGACAAGGGGAATTCCCTGCAGAGAACAAGTTATTAAGATACTACAAAACAACAATAACAAAGAGAGTTTGGGATTCTCTGGTTTCAATCAAATCATCTTAAAGACCAAAAACAGATTTGTTGAGGAGCTGAGAAGATGTTGCAATATGCAGAATGAGCTCCTTTGTCCTTCTGACAGAGGGGAAGCATCTATCTTAAGGGAGTGCCAGGGTTTTTTCCCAGAATCCTGACCCACTCTCATAAATCATAGTCTCACAGACAGACAGCAGGGAGAGTCCAAGGATAAGAAGTAGACCTTATCAAGAGGCCTGAACATGAAACTGCCTCCATGCATATATAAAGTTTATGGACAAGATGATCAATTCTTTAGTGTGATGTAACAATACAGACTTGGACTCATGCCATGCAGTTATTACTTTTCATGTAATTTAAACCAAAATTGGGGGGGGGGGGGTGGGGGGATTAAAGATTTCTGATTGGAATATAGATTATATAAGATAGACCTTTTGTTTCTACTTACTGTTCCATAGAGCAAGATGCAGTCAGATGGCGGGAGGGAACAAAGGGATGAAGTCAGAGACCGAGATAGAAAGTGAGAAAATCTATCTAATTTGTAAATCTCTCTTATACATTCATGATGTTGCCTTGCTCTGTTTCTAATGTCCACTTTTATTTGATAAAGGCACCATTGTGTGAACAATATGAGGACTTCCACTGAGTCATCCATTACTTAATCTGCTTAAAATAGAGTCTGACCTCTACTGTTGGCCAGCAAAGGCAGAACACTGTATGATAAACAGTGTTCAAATTCAAGGAGTAGGCTTTTGTGTATTTAAAAAACATGAACTAAGATCAATGGGAGGTGTGGAGTATTTGGCAAAGGATAACACACCACACCATTTTACAGAGAACAAAATTCTGTAGCAACATCAGTTTCAGTGAAATCACTAAGATTAGTAGATCAAATCTTTTGTGTCGAGCTGAACTGATCAATGGCAAGCCGTCTTTGGGTGCGGAGTTTTGAAGGAAGGAAGAGCCAGAGAACAATCCCCAATTGACAAGCTTTTGTCACTTATTAACCCCCCGCAGTTAGAGCATCAACTACCCCACAAAAGAGGAATGATTTGCAATCATGAGATGGAAGCCGAGCAGGAGTCCACAGCTCCCTCTTCAATAAGTAAAACTCACAGAACAAAAATATCTGGGGGGTAGTAAAAAAGCAAAGAACAGATTCAAAAGATATTAAGACTGACAAGCCCTGGCCTGACAACAGTCCGCCAGATACAGTAGTATTCAAACTACCCTCTGAGTGGTTACGACGTCATTATGCTTTTAAAGCCACATATTTCTTAAAGAAGCACTGATGAGTTTTGTTGTCCAGTTTCCAAAAGAGTTCAGCGGAGGGCAAAAGCCCTGCTGATTACCTTGCTGATTGGACAGTGGTAGAGTGTACATGGAGTGGGAGGGAGATTTTGGTCCTTGGCGGCCAGCATCCTTGTGGTTGTGTGGGGTGGGTCTGGCAGGAGGCGGGGCTGGCAGGTGACAAAACTTCCCCGTCGAGTTTGATGGGCACCAGCACTGGTCCCTGCCGATGCATCGCCCCCCATTTAGACAGGGTATCTGACAGAAAACTGCAGCAGACGAACAGAGAAACACAAGGGTGGGTGTGTCAGATGTCGAGAGTAAAATATGGAGAGGTTATTAGAAGTAAGAGATTCATTAGCAGTTGATGCACACCATATTTTATTGCAGAGATTTATGCATCCTCATCATACGCATGGATCTGCTAATAAGAA
Source organism: Acanthurus leucopareius (assembly GCA_029814765.1). Lineage (NCBI taxonomy): Eukaryota > Metazoa > Chordata > Actinopteri > Acanthuriformes > Acanthuridae > Acanthurus > Acanthurus leucopareius. Next base: position 2,779,655 of record JAQMCX010000017.1, on the reverse strand, counting down.
ACAGAAGGGGTATTCCTAATAGCAACGACATGTTCTAAGGTTTCATGCAGGCAGTCTTTGATTGCAAACTGTTATCAACACTCATGCTGTTCTCTATCTTGGCACTGCCAGACACCTCATTCCACAAGATGTTCATAAAGTCATAACTTTGTCCTGCCCCTGGTGTTGCACCTCTATCAATGGCATGTTTTACCTCTCAGTAAATACACACTCCTGTGTGGGGTGACGAGTGATGATTCATCCTGTAATCATTCGGAGGAAAAACAAGTGCATGGATATCTGTTTGAAACACTTGCTCGGTTGGCAGCTGGAGAAACACTGAGAATTTACCACACTATTAAATCTTCAAAAAGGAGCGAAACGAGCTCTCACCCATAAATTGTGAGTAAATTGAATCCCACAACACGCTTTTGACTACAGTTTGATTTACAGTTTGCAATTTACCATGGGGCAAAAAACAGAGGAGAGGCAGGCACTGGCCAGATGGCGATTGACGGTAACGTTTTCACAGCTCTTTCATTGGCTTTATCTTTGGACTAAGGGATGGATGCCAGCCCAGCAACCCACATACCTGGGCCTGCTCCCATCTATAGATTTCCTCTGACTTGACCTCACCTAACTCAAAACATCAAAGGCTATCAAATGGAGAAAAAAAAAATCCATCCAACTGTGAAGAGGAGAACTATTTTGGGGCATTAAGGATGAAAATGTGAAGCCTTACACTTTTCAGGCTAAGCAATACCACACACCACAAATGTGAAGACTGCTTTACAGAGCAGTAAGAGATACAGCTGGTCCACATACTATGAGATGAAAGAGGACGCTAGAGATGGAAACATGCTGTGAGGCTGCATCCTCTCTCTCTGCTCTCAGACAGACAGTAACACTCCAACAGGGGAAAAACAGGGAGCAGAGAGACGCTGGACAGTCTCGATGGCATGTAGGGAATGAGCTCCCTGTCACATAGCATTAACAACAGTGAGACTGGAGGAGGAAGAGAAGGGTGGAATAAGAAAAGAGAAGTGATAGATAGGATATGAAGGGGATTAGGAGAGGAAAATATGAATAAAATAGATTGAAAACAGAAAAGAGACAGCGCTGAAGAGAGAAAGAGGGAATAACAGATGATTCAAGAGCAATTGAGAAACAGAATAACAGAGGGATTGAGAGAGGTCCAGTGTTTATGTCCACACACCACAGGAAGACCTTGTATATCAGACATGCTGGCCAAATTATCAGCACAAGGAGAGTGTAAGATCTTCTCAGTGTGGGATGCAGGTCTACACTAGTCTGTGTCAGGCCAGTTCCAGCCCGGCATGAGGAACTATTCTTAGACAACAACCTACTGTTGACTGCACGCGACACTCTGTCTGTCTGTCCATTCAGCAACATCTAACAACCAAACACATGCACATGCACTAACACACACACTTCTCACTCAATAAACAATCTTCTACACAATCTAATACCAGGCTTTAAAGCAAGTGTCATACACAGGGTGCGTATCAAGGGAGCCTGGGGTAATTATCCACACAGATTTTACTGCATGGTGTACGGAACATAACAACAGCATGAGATAACTGTTTGCTGTCCACTTGACATTCCTCAACGAACACGCACAGCCGAGCAATAACAGGATGCAAGCCTAAATGAAAAGCAATTTCTTTTAACACACTCTTTAACACATGCTTCTACATAATAGAGGGAGACTTCTAGAGAATTAAAAAAGAAGGGCATAAAAACAACGTGATGGCCAGGAAGACGCAGAGGTGCCGGGAGTATAATCTTGTGGAGGGTCTCTGCCAGGACGCTGAAGTGTTTGGAATATCTACGCCACGTTCCAAAGCCCCATTAATGGGCACATAAATCTGCAACATCAAGCTGTTTATATATTCATAAGTCAGCTGGGTCCTCCCTCAAAGAGCCTGATGCACTTAGGTGAAAGTTGCATGTTCTTATTCATGTGAGTTGTGACCGGAGAGGACTTGAATGTGTGTGAGTGTGTGTGTGGTATGTGCACCCTCTAATCCACAAGTAGTAATTAGTCTGAGCCTTAGCTGGACCCTTGGAGCTGATGAGAGAACTAAGAAACATGCAGGGCTATGACCCTCCCCTTGGCATTGCCCGCCCCCCTCCCTTCCCATGGACACTCCGGTGTGAATTTGGAGCAAAGCCCCCTGGATAAATGGAAGGTTTAATGTAATCCCTATAAAATCCTGTTCATGCTGCTACTCTTTCTCTCTTTCTGCCTCTCCTTCTCCTCTTTCATTCATTCCTGCTCTCCCAGGGAGCACGTTAAATGGTTAACGGCGGGGCCAACCGCGAGGTGTAAACCGCAAAGAGATGGGGCTAAGTGTGGGGAGCGTGGGACCACCAGCTCCACATGTGTGTGTGTTTGTGTGTGTGTGTGTGTGCAGGAAGATTAGCCCCTTTTTACTGAGACCGCTTTTAATCTGGTCTACCCCCGACTCTCCTGTTTTCCCTGTCTCTCTCTCTGTGCGACAGTGAGACTTTTTAGCATAGCTCTCAGCTATTATCTCCACCGCTCTGCCTCCTCTCTGAGTTTGGTATTCAGAACAGACAGCATGCTACTGGGAACGTTTTTGTCAAGCTCACCCAATAAAAAAAAGGAATGAGAAATTTCAGATGGAGACACTTGGGAAGTTTGTGAGAACATGAAAGAAAGCAAGAGAGACAGAGAGGGAGAGGAGAAGTGAAAAGAAGAAGAGGCAAAGAGGATGACAGGCAGGCAGGCAGGCCAGTAAATATAAGGGTTACAATAAATCAGAGGGCCCAGAGTCAACACTCACAGAGTCTGAAGCCCTGGTTCTTTGGCTGCTGCTGCTGTTGCTGCTGCTGTTGTTGCTGCTGCTGCTGCTGTTGCGAGGTCTCACTATACACTGTGGTGATATCTCCCTTCTCACAGCTGTTGTAGCAGTGCCCGCCGTTGCACACCCTGCGGCACAGCATGGGCGTGAAAACGATTTTTATACGATCCAGGTTGGAGGTGAGGTTTGCCCCTGGAAAACACACACACACCTGAATGAGAAGGAGCAGAGAAAGGCCAGAGACGAGATGCATCCTTCCTCTGTCAGCTTCACTGTGACACACTCCCCATCTGGGCAAAGGGAGGTTTATAAGAGTGCGAGGGTGTGTGCTGACGGTTGGCCAGTGGCACGCTGCAGCTGAATGAGCGATGTGCCACAAGCCAGCAAATGAGGGAGAGAATACTATTAGGTATCGGGCAAGACTCCAAGCCCCTGTATCTTTGGGAGAAGGTGTTTGGGATGTGTGTATGTGTGAAGAAGACACAAAGAGCATGAGTGCAAGTGAACATTGTGTAATGGTGGGAAGCTGTTCAACAGCCGTTGCTCTGGTAAAGGGCTAAAAAACAAGAGAAGTTTGAACAACAGACAGCTGTGTGCACTGGATAGTGGATCAGAGGAGGATGAAGTAGTGAAGAGACAATAAAAATTAGGAAAGACGAGATCACAATTCTTTTTTGTTGTGGGTAGAGGCGCCTGTGGGTTTAGTGTTTGTCGTGTCAGAGAGGTGACAGTGCAGATTCCCAAAGATATCAAAGCACGTAACTGTGCAAACACAAAAAAATACAGACACTGCCCACACTCCTCTCCAGCAAAATGAGGACAAGCAAAGGACACAAACATACACATGTATACACACAGACACGCAGCTTTGACATCAAACGTCTGTCTCTCTGGTGTGATGCAAACCACAAAGGGGGTGTGGTGGGTGGACAGTGGGAGAAGGGAAGTGCAGCCTTGGGAGCTGCCAACTTTTTTTTTTCTTTTGCCTAATGTTCCATTTAACATTTAAACCCCAGTATGCATCCTTGCCTCTGTGTGTTGAGCCATAGTGGTTCCTGTTTGTTTTGATGTGGCTAGGAAGAATGAAAATGTCAAATATGTTTGTAATGTGAGAACAAATCCAGGTTTTATTTTATTTCTTTCACAGTGTGTGAGTGATATGTTGTGTTTTTTTTGCTCTCACCTGCTGGTGATAGTGCATTGCTGAACTGTCCGTGTAGCTGGCTGTCACTGGTAGGCCTGTTGGTGTTAAAGGAGTGCGCACTGCTGTGCCCATTTCTGTGTCCATGCCAGTTCCTGTGCTCGTTACCGAGGCTGTTAGCATAGCCATTACTGCTGGGTAGAGCATTGGAGGTAATAGGCCCAGAGGATGATGGATAACGTTTCACAGTGCGGGAGGTCCCAGTCTGTTGATGGGAGGTGTCAGGGGGTCCCCGTCTCACTTGGGTCCTGTCAATCACATCAGCACAATACCATAAACACATGACCTCAGACAAAAAGCTAATGTGCTGCATATATATACAGCCTCAAAGATACACCCATCAGCAACGTATGCGCATCACCGTGAAATCCATTTAAGCGTGGTTGGTGTGTGCAACAGAAAATAACATTCCTAAGAGAAAAACATGCTGTCTTAGGTCATAGCTTTGCTTAATTGATTTTATAGATGAGACTCAATGATTTGGAAATAATTTTGTTTTAATTAAACTACTAATACCATATCATTTTTTAAGCACATGGTTTCAAAACTAACATCTGCTGTAAGTCAGACAGCCATGACCCTCGCTAATTAATGAAAGATTCTGTTTGACACTCTAGATATTTCACAAGAGATGATTTTTTATTACTGATTAACAAAAAAAACCAAAGTATCAGGCAACCAAAGAGATTGGGACTCAAGGTGTCCTGTTTGTATGTCCATGTGTGTGTGTGGCTGGTCTGTTTGCCTCAGAGAAAAGTGTGTGATTAAACACATCAGATCTTTCAATCAGGACTACAAAACCACTCCATCACCCATTGTGTCTGCTTGACTAGATTATGAACTCCCTGTTCTGTCTAACTGTGGCTAACCAGGGAGCAACATCCTGAGTGTTGCACCAGGCTGGAGGAAGTATTAAAACTAGGGTCGAAGAACAAAGCTTGACCAGGGCAGCGAGGGGCACGTTTTTTACTGGTGAGCATTTGATTTGGGTCAATTACTGAGCCTGTGTTGCACGACCTGGAAGCTGAGCTCATGTGAGCGACCTGTGGGAGGCGCGTGCCTCTCAGACAGACAGGCAGACAGGCTTACATTTGCTCTAGGGGTCTGAGAAAACTTGGAGGAGTGCTGGGAATCAGCTCCTCAAGAAACATCTGGATCCCACTGATCTAGCCTGACAGACAGTCAGCAGAGCAAGACAAAGATGAGCCATGCCAGCTAGATCAGAGGAACAGTTCTCCACGGCACACCTGTGGTCCTGCAAGGTAATTGAGGCCGTAATCAAACCCCAAATTAGGATATAAACCATGCATTAACATTTATCAAATGTGGCTTTTAGCCACACACCACGTATTTTACACATTAAATCAACTCTGTCAAGCGGCAGACACACTACGATAAAGCAGGCAAATAAACATGTGTGCATGCTACACCGAAATACTATGCATATGTACACTTGCATACACAAACATACACACACCCCACTGCAGCTGTGTTTGATGCAGCACAAGTCTATGCATGTCTCTTTATCCATAGAGTACAAGCCATATTCCTGCTGCCAACAGGACACTTAATGAGAAGGGGAAAAGGGAGACAAACTTTTGATAATGGTGTCTCACGTCATCTTTCCAAAGACGACAGGCGGCACCTATGGCTGACAGCTGCTGACCCAGATCCCAAATCTCCAGGGTGGGTCCTGGGGTGAGGATATGACATGGGGAAATGAGGTGCTAGTGTCAAGGTGAAAGGGACTTACAGGAGGTGGCTGACCAATCTACACTGTCCTTTTCAAATTATGATTGGGTTTTTCCATCGCTGAAAGTGACACCTGGCCTGCAAGCATCCTGTCTCACTTCCTAGTTTTAGCCAGATGTTGCTCTTTCTGTCTGTCTCTCTTTCAATGGCAAAGTAACTTCCGTCCAGTGTGAGATCACCACTGCCCTCTCTGCCTGCAGATCAAGGGGGAGACAAGGGCCGGCCTGACTCTCTCTCCAAACCTTTCATTTCGTCATTAGGCCCCTGTGATCTAGGAAGGAACTATCCCCCACCTTGTTCTGGGTGACTTAAAGGCAATTTTGAAGACCTCTGCCAAGATTACTTGAAGCATGGTTTGAACAGATGGATGGAAAATATGTTTTTGGTATCAAATAATGGCCATACAGTTTTAATTAATCCACTGATGGTGCTAATAAAAGCTGCAAAATAAGCATATGGTACAGAGACAGAAATGAGTCACAAAAATAATCAGAAAAATATATTTGACACTGAATATTTATAAGTTTATAAGTTTTTTTGGTCCTCAATATTATAGTGGTATTATAGTCTGGCGCTGTAATTACAGCTCTACAGAGCTTGTTAATGTTTATCAGCTCATTGTATTTTTTTACTGTCTGCAACATTCAAAGCTCATTTTTCAAAAAGATATAACTAGCACAACCAGGACGAAGTTAGTGACTGACATTTGCTGTTGAGCACATCTAGCAGCGAAAGAGCTGGAGAGACCAAAAACAGATCTAAAAGAGAGTGGACATTAATTTGAATTAAACACAATTACAAATTAATATAAAGTGATTTTGTGTCTGCTGGATGTTAAAATAGGCAACTGTTTGCTAACAAAGTTACAGTGACAACTTTATATGGAGATATCATATCAGTGCTGTGTATACAGCCTTTTGAAGCTGTTAAAAGCCACTTAATAAATGTAAAAATTCATACATTTAAACCTCTTTTTTGAACAAAAAATAGCTGAAAAGATAAGCAACACTTCCTATGTTTGTACATCATGTGCGCTAGAGAAAGGGCAACAATTAGTTTGGCTTAACGTTGAGACTGGAAACAATTAGCTAGCTTAGCTAAAATTAGCTAGCATGCTTTTGTCCCATGGCTAAAAAAACTTTGTGAAATACAGACAGAATACAAACAATAGTGCAAAATATTTTTTTTTGTTTGTTTTAGGGTGACTCACCTGCTTTAACTTTTTCTTGACAAACAACTTTACTTCTGTTCTGCCTGTTTTTGTTAGAAGTATTAGCTGTTCAGAAAACTCACGGTAACAAAAAGGGACTAAGAAGTCACAATGCTGAGCTATTTTTTGTCAAAAAAACAGGCACAGCGGGAAACCCTGGCAAAAGCCTGAAAGAATATGGGACATATTACTATTAAAGTGAGCTTAAATTTTGTTGATAGGCCTATTTTTTTCTTTATACTATATTTATACTATATATATATATACACTATATTTTCTTTGGAGAAAGCTAGCCAAGTCTTTTACCCATGCTTCTAGTTTTTATGCTAAGCTAAAATAAATGCCTCATTCCAGCTCCATACTTCACTTCCATAACACTGATATCATTCTTTAGATGTATCACTTCGAAAAACTTGAATAAGTGTATTCCCAAAAATGTTGGACAAATAGTGTAAATACATTAGCGATGGATTAAAAAAGCATTACACATACACACGATTCTGAAATCATGAGGCGAAATGATGTTTTATTTGACACTTTGATTACATTAGGGAGAATCACTTGTATAGGCTTGACTGGGTTTACTACATGATGTATTATCATGTATTATTCATGTTCATGAACATATCCTAAATAATTACAATCAAAGAGAAACAATCAGTTCTTATACACTGTTAAATCTCATTCCAAATACTTGATCAAAGCATCAGTTTATATCTGATAGCAGAAGAGGCCTCCAATTAAGACATAAGGCCATTGGCACTGTCTACTTTCGTTCATCATCATCATTTATTTCATATGTATGGAGAGCAATTCGAACTAAACCTAATCACGTCTGAGGAAATTACAAAACACAATGATGGCCAAGAATCCACTCTATGCATCAAACAAATGTAAAGTTGCAATGTATTTGAACTCATTGCAGCACTCCGATGTAAATACTGGCTCTCATGACAGATAGCATGAATGGCAGTTCAAGCCACACCTCTTGACCCAGATGAGCTGGAGAGGAGGCAGTTTTTCAAGTACAAACAGCACACAGTCAAGCCCTGTAAAATCACAAGCCAAGACCAAGAACTGGAGAAAAGTCAAAAAGGCTAAAATGCCTCTGATCTCTGAGCTTCTGCTGATACTGTACATAAACCATGGCATTAATAAAATCCCATGAATTACACTGCCAAACACAGCGGTGTACTTCAAAGCTTTGTTGAGTGTGTCAAGGTGCAGAGTAGGTTTTGGTGGGGGAGTTAGGTTGGGTAGTTTCATTAAGGCTAAGTGCCGGGAGGGCTTGGAAACCACCATTTCCTATCATCTCAGTAGTGTTGTATCTTTTAACTTGCCCAATGGAAAAGTCTCTTCGATTGACAGAAAGATCATGCATTTATCTGATGATCCAGCTCACGCCAAACATTCTCACACCCACACTTGGACACACATAACGCGGTGACCCAGATCTTCAGGAATAGGCCCATTGTTTACATCTTAAACTATCTCTGCAGCCCACTCTGCATGACGTGGCCAGAACAGTGTTTATGTAAGGCAGTTCACAGTAACGTATGGACCACAGCTGATTCATTCACTAACAGTTCAGGCTTTGTGGTGCTCTCATTATCTTCCCTCTATATATATACATATATATCTCCATATGAAATAAATCATATTTGTCAGTTACAACTAATGTATTTCAGACCGAGAGCCTATTTTTCTGGGCCTAGAATGGCGAGTAGGTTGTAAAGAAGTAAAGAATTGTGATACCAAATGGCTTTTCACTGGCCCTCTCAGTACTTAAAGCTCAGCACAAGTCTATCTTGGTAAAGCTCATTTTTCATTTTGATTTGTTTGAGAATACCAAAGACTGAACCCACATCTAATGGCTTTGGTTGTTGGCTTATGGCAGCTAATGCAAAAAATAGACTGATTTGAAGAGCTCGCTTTGGTTGTTAGATGAGGCCATTTGGCTTTGAACAGACTGTCTAAACATGACAGTCTGACAGCAGGCAGAAGTGTCTGGCATGTGCATCCCAGTCTGGGTCACACCGCACAACACGCTAGCTCCCAGTCTTGTCACTTTGTCCCGTGACAGTTCTCTTTGTGTTGAACTGGGAACGGCCTCCAGCGTGACGAGTGGCAAACCTCTGGAGCCATCAGCAGGTTTACGACCAATCAACACATGAGCCCTTCTATCCTGCTGAGGAAAATCAAGCCATTATTCTTTTTATTTAAACAAAATGTTTAATGGTTCCATTTACCTCTTTCCAACACAGAGTGTCAGCCAAAAACCCCTTATTACATAAGGACTGCACATAATTAGGGCAATTTGAAGGCTACTTGGTAAATGGGAAAGTAAATGACGGTCATCAAAGACCAAGTGTAAATCAAAGCCTACACACATTCATCTCATTTAGAGACAGCGTTAAAGACTATTGTTCATTTCAAAGCTTGCGCTCGGACTTGCAGACCATCAGTCTAACTGGAGGGAACAGCAGAAATCTAAAAAGTTGTGCAAACAACAGCTGAAACAATGAAAACTTTGTGCTGCTTAACCACTGCAAACAGTGTTGGAAACAAAGGAGGAGAAGATTTATGAGTGTATTTGGGACATGCACTTTTGCAGTCAAAGAGGAAGGACTGTGAGCTATAAGGAGCACTGTTTGAGGGGTACAAGTGTTTTTTTGGATGCAACAAAGCATTCTGGCCCCATTCCAAAGCAAAGCGTTCCCTACCAAGTGTCAAAGCAACAGTTAAGATATTTGGTTTGCAGCCATGCAAACTTTCCAAACACACTTTTCACAGGAGGCCAACATTAAACTAGGAAACACCTCGAAACGGACAGAGATTATCTTTCTGCTCTTGATTTTAAATTTGAGAATATCAAGAGGGATGTTTTTCTGCAAAAAGCTCAACAACAGATGGTGCTCCACATTTCACAGACTAAGCTTGCAGGCAAGGAAGGAGAGTGCAGACTGTTGAAACCGGTCCCAGGAGGTGTTATTCAAGAACATTAGCAAAGACACACACACTTGACTCTTGTTCATGTTTTGCTTTTCAGAGTCCAACAGTGTTATGAATCTCTGTGACGTCCAAGACATTAACTCCAAAGCAGCAATGAAAAGATAAAACATTCCAGATTAGTGGCAAAGATATCGATCATAGGTTAACTTGGATTCCTGTTTCAAGTATGACTTGTTTGCCTAAGAATTTGTTATAGCAAAAACATCAGCTTTTATATCTGATATTCGATAAGAAATTTATTACTAATTGGATATTTTAAGTCTATTTTGTTTGTGTTTTACAAGGATAGGGTTGTTTTCTCATGTTTGATCTAGCTCTGGGGGGACCACAGGCAAGGGGGAGGTGGAGTTTAATTCAGAATTTGGTTAGCCATAACAGTGTATAGTGTATTTTAGGAGGTGAAAGAAGTCTCTGTGGGCTAAGAAATAATTAATCCTTTTTTACCCACCCAGCCAGTGCACCAAACCAACTGTGCCACCAGTGGTCAAAAGCCACTGCGGTCACACATATCATTCCTCAGTCTTTATGCAGAGCGCCCTCATCCATTCATCATTCACCACTGAGGTCCCTGTGTGTTTCTTTCAATAAAATCCTGAGGTTAGAACCTTTGCATGCACCAATAAATACCAATAATATCCAACTCCACGAGAACTTTCATTATACTGTTGTTGTGTGTTCCTCATAGCAACTCGGTTATGCAATGGAATGGCGGTAAACTTTGTGTTCTTTGGAAATTCGAAAATAACTCAACACCAGCCTTTGCCATATTGAAGGCTTAACCTAAATTACAGCTTTTTGTAAATGTTTAATCTCAAGTAGTAAATGTTTAAACCTCCTCTCCTACAGCTTGTTTTGCAAGATAATCACGAAGCTCGCACGTCATCTTCGTAATACACTGCTTAAACTTGAAGATGAAAAACTCTTGAGGTTGTTTTGAAGGAGTAGTTTGACATTTCAGGACACACACACATCCTCTCGCTCTCTTGCTCACTAATTAATACGTAACATCTTGTTTGTTTAATTTAAAAACCGAAGTGTTGAAATGACATGTTTACGGAAAATTACTGAGACCAAAATTCCATAAAAACATCCTTCTTAGTGCGCCCAAACAGAATGCAACTTTGTTTTGGATGTCCATCAAACAATAGTACAAATATTGAGTATGTACAACATACTTCCCCTAGAAGTTGTGACTTTCTGGAAACTCAGCTAGTTGCCTAGCTGATCACAGCCAAAACAACAAAAAAAATCTATTATATAACGCAGTTGACATATTTCCAACTTTTTTTTGCAAAAAATTAATGAGCTTTAGAGTTCGTACAACAGCTGTTTCCCTGTTTCCAGTCTATGCTAAGCTAAGCTAACTGGTTGGTGACTCTGCCCTTAATAACTACTGTGCAGACATGGAAGTGGCATTCATCTTCTCATCTAATTTGACCAAAAAATGCAATTTATTTTCCAAAATTACTTAGTATGTCTTAAAGAGCTTGCATCATTTATCTTTGCTTCCTGTCATCGATTAGACATGAAGAGCTCAAACCAAACTATGGTTACAAATTGTAGAGTTAATAAGAGGCAAAACTAACTAACAAACAAACTCTCCCCCCCCCAAAAAAAAAACTAGGCTGGTTATAGAATGGCAACCCAAAAGCAGCAATGAGAGAAAGAAATATATATATATTTTTGGATACATGGATAATGAATGGATGATGTCAGGTCCTAGCATTCAGCATAAAATCTCAAAACAGAAAAAAATTCAAAAATGATCAAATTTAGACTGAATGATGACTGGAAATACAGCTTAACATTGTGAGTACTGCCAGTAGTCCAATATGTCCCACTCTATGAAATAAGAATAACAGGAAAACACCTCGTCACAGAAACATGTGCAGTGCTTTAACCGTAAGCTCCTTTCTCCTGAAACAAGTTCTTCTCATATACGTGGCCGCATAAGGCCGAACATCGGTGAGCAATTAAGGCCCAGTCCCTCTTTGATAACATCTCTAGTCATTATGACTTGGATAATTGTGGGTCCTGGCAGAATATTTCCCCCTTGTGAAAATCTGGGTGTGTCTGAGGGCTTATCGCACCAGCCACAGAGGCTGGATTAAATCATGTTCTCTCTGTCTGGACGGCCTTCCAGGAATCCCGCTAGTAGCAGCCAGAGCCTGGGTGAAATGAATTACAGTGGGGTTAGATTGATTCAGAAAGCTTTTTTTCTCCTTTTTTTTGCCCCAGGGGATGAGGCTTATATTATAGCAACAACTGGGCCTAGCACAGAATTGAAAGCAGCAAAAGGTTCTTGAGAAATTTATTCAGCAAATACTCATTGGATCAGCCAAAGTGCTACACAGACAAATGAAGAGATGAAGTTCCACTTAATTTTATAGGTATAACTTCTCCAACTGCCTGCATGAAAATAGATTTTCTGTAAATTCAGCTCGTTGAGCTTTTCAGACACTACGTGATGAAAAAAATACGACCGCTGCCGTCTACTCAATTACAGGCCAAAAGCTGTGAAATAAACAGTTCTTTTTTTATCTCCAGGGGGCCAGCGGCAGTGCCAATCTGTCTGTTTTCACCTCAACGTACTTAAGGCAGAGTTTTCATGCTCTAAGAAAATCAGAGCAGTGTGGTTGCTGTGGTTCGAGGGCCAGGATAAAAAAACTCCTGGAGACATGGTGAGCAGAGAGGCTATTCAATACTCTCTAGTTTATTGTAGTTGCTCTGATCATTCACTTAGTAAAATGCCACAAGACAGGTCAGCAGGAAGAGCCATTACAAAGTGCTGACTGAGGCTATGCCTACGCTGGTCAGTGTCATGTGTCAGACTGCTCTGAGAACAAGCCAGAGAGGGTTTCCAATTTAAGAGATGATTCAGGAATTTTTTTTGAACAGGCCTCTAACATCGGTTTCAAAAGCAATAACACGTTTACCAGAGGTTCACAGAACAGGAGGAAAACAACTGAAGGCTAACACAAAGTCAAGTTTTCATGTCTGGATATGAAAGAAAACATTCACGTGTGTTGGACTTGAGCATGTTGGTCTATGTCTGGAGGTCTCTTCCACTTTCTGGCCTTACAGAAACCTCCCATCCTGACATCTAACTGGATTCAATGCTCTCATACACAGCCACACTATTAATTTATGATTTCAGCACCATGCCTTGTATCATGCGAGATGAGCCTGACTGATGCTGTCTCCATATGCAGCAGCTCTGGAGAGCAGAGTGTCAGAGTGCATTCTGGGATACACGCCCCTCTTCCTATAACTGTCATACATTCCAACAGCTGCATCTGCAAAGGGATACTTGATGAGAAGGATTTGGCCGCGGCAGAGCCCGCTGGCACCGCGGCTCAGAGAGCGTGTTTCGGACGGGGCTTTGGAGAGCTGGGATGGAGTGAGAGAAAGACATATCTGTCCCACACTGAATACTGAGTTCTCTATGGTCCTTTGTTCCCTCTGGCCCAGCAGGAAGCCAAACACTCATGGGGCTCGTTTGGCTCTGTATTTTGTAGAAAGAAACACAGCAGCTCTTCCTGCCCTGGCTCGATCAATAATGATGTGTGTCGAGCTTGCTCGCAGTCAGAAAACTACTGTAGATTTAGACGCACATATTTCAAAGTCTAGGAACACATGCTGAATCCATCTTCGTTCATTTTCTATCATCATCTGTTATGTAAAATAAAATCATTCCTCAATTTTTGTAGCACTTCGAGAGTTCACCTGAGGATAGGGTGTCTTCTGCAGCTGTGGTTGCACTATGTTGATGTCAGATCCACAGTAGCAGAGCTACACAGCGTCCCCCTAAACACCCCAAGCCATAGCAGAGGATGTCCAGCCATATTCTGGAAAGCCCTATCCTATTTGTGTTACAAGTGAAAATGCTCACCAGGGCCTGGGGTCAGGGCAAAGGTAAAGTCTGTAGTAACTACATGCAAGACAAACATGTCTGCAATCCACAGAAAGCCAGTCGACTTGACCCCGTTCAAGTTCATTCCCAGCTACCCATGCAGGGATACAAATCACAGCTCCAGAGGGGCTGTGATATGCCTTGTTTGGAGGCGAGATAGAGCCCTATTCAGGAGAGAGCAACACATACAACCTGTGGGAATTACCCCACAATTTACCCTTTTACTCTACTTTAGCCTGACGCCCCGCCTACAGGCCTCCTCTGTTTTGGCAGCAACCGAAAAAGAGAGACAAGAGGATGAATCTGGACACGTCCTCTATGTGTAGCAAAGCAGGCTGCCAGGTGGTACAGTAGCAAAACTTTCCCAGGCTGAATGTTTACATATGTATTTTAGTCTTAAGAACACATATCTGATCAAAGTTGGAGGCATCGAGAGTACTTTAAGATAGAAAGCTACTGTGGGATTTAGGGAACTCTTTTAATTTATTATCCTCTCAACTTAGTAATAAGAACATTGTTGAGTGAATTTCCAATCCCACCTTTCAACATCTATGATCATATTTTATTTAAGCCTTGCCTTTCTGTTACACTTGATACCTCTGATTTTCTGTGATCATTACTACCGAGAACATTGGTGATGATAGTAAAGCAATGTTTTTTTCTACAGGTGCTGAGGTTCGCCCAGAGGATTTTGACAGTGGCTCCCGTCAGCGCTGGTGGTGTGGTTTGTCTGGAGTGGGAGTGAAAGCAACCAGTGATCCATGATTAACATGGAGAACTCCCACTATAACCACAGTTTCCTCTGAGAAACGGCTGTGTGGCCATGTGCAAAGCCTTGAGTCAACAAGCCACATAACCGCCAGCCCTATTAGTCAGCCTGGGCAAACGGTGGGGTTGATATAAGTGTAACAGTTAATGCAGAGAAAGCTGTATGCATCACCCTCTTGAGGGTCATTTTGCTCCATGTTACAGGGGTGTTTTTGTTTTTCTTCAGTGTCTCAATATGTTACTGGGTGTGACCACTTTCGTAATCATGACTGCAGCAAATTACACATTGCAAAATCCTACAGACCAATTACTTTAAGCAACGGACCAAAACCTTCAAAATAAATTTGAAACATTCCAAATAAAAAATAGTAATGATTAATGGGCATAAACTGATCCAATTTGCTTTTTTTATATTCAACACCTAAACTCGGGTATCTGTTGCTCTTCTCAAATGTAAGGTCAGTATACCTCACTGCATTACACTCACTCACCTCATTCACCTCATTCACCTTAACTTAAAGCAGGTGGCACTTAAAATTGGGTTGACAGCTCTCTGTGATGGAATCCCCCGACTAAATGTAACTGATAGCAGAAAAACTATGTTTTGTTACAATGACAGAGAAACTGTATTAAATATGGATCAGCGTTGACAGATACTTAAGTTTCTGTGCCAATACTGATCAATGTGCACATCTGTGGTCATAAATTCTATTTGCATTAAGCAGATGAATACAGTTTTACCCTAGTGATAGAGACCGTCTGCATGCTTTTTCTACTGAAGCTTTTTATAATTATTCTCATATAATATTATACTGAATAATTATTAAATTTTATTTTGCATTTTATACAAATCATATTGTAAATTTATAGAAGTTATTATTGTATCATTACTGATATGGCACAGCACTCTTTGGCAACACAGTGGCCTCAAGGAAATGAATGATGCTGTGTCTCTGTCTTGCAGTAATGTTGTTAATAAAGTTAGGCACAAAATATCATTACCATTACCAGCTGGAACATCACATGAGATGCAGTTTACATTGGATTAAACAAAACCTTTGTGAGGCAATGAGGGATGTCAACTTTGAGCTTCAGCAAAACTTAAAGGTCCCTCTTTAGAGCCAGTGTTTGGTTTGTCCATTCTGGGCTACTGTAGAAACATGGTGGTACATCACGCTTGACTTTATTGAAGAGAACCTGCTCCCTTTGTAGACATAGGCTACAAAGATTCAATCTAAAGTAATAAAAACACAATTATTCTTAATCTTAGGTGATTATGCACAAATAAAAACATACTACTGAATGATAGTTTCCCTTTCTGACAAACTATACTAAATCCTTCACAGTGGATCTTGAGTAACGATGCTAACTGCAACTTCACCCCAAGACAAGATAGTTAAATCTTTTAATTCCAAATTAAAATACATTATCTAGTTATCAAATCTACTGCATGCTTAAGTTCTACTACAATATGCATTGCAACTTAAGCTATGCAGTATGAATGTACAGCTTTGTGATAAAGGTGGCTGCTGCCAGCTGACCGCTTATATTCGTCTGATTATGTAACAGAGACCAGAGAGAGACGACCTTTGCAGGGATGACCTGCAAACTGCACACACATCCTGCTCTGCCCAGCTCTGTTTCCTGCAGAAGGCTGATGTCAGAGGCTGGTGGGGGTATAAAGTTGATACGAAAGACTCACAGGAGGTGCTGAATACGTCCTCTGTGCGTTATCGCAGTTCCAGCTTAGCCAGGAGCGCTCACCACCGGCCCTGACCTTCATACTGGGAGTCGACAGACTAGCTGTGATCCACAGGATCTCTTGCTGACAGGAACAAGCCCTTCACTACCGCTGAGCACAGCGCTCACAGGAAACGCTGGTTTACAGTGAAACGCATTTGCTCCACAGAAAAGACAGCGCAGTACAGCGGAGGAAACAGTTATTTGTTTGCCAGCTGCATATAGGATGTACTTATTTTAAATTTTAGTTTTAATCCCACAGAACAGACAGCTGGGACATTTGGAACACAGTTTAGAGGGTCAGAGGAGAGGTGGAAAACTGGAGACGGGAATACAAGAAGAGGGAGTACAGTATGGAGTTCTATTTCCATCCCCTAGAATCCAACTAAACAGACAGCTCCTCATATGTTTTGTCCATCCCAACAGGATTTTTATTCGAGGCCGTCATTCATAAATGTGCTGGATTCATTCAGAAGGTCCTATTCATGAAACAGTTTAGAGCTGTGCGTCACATGTTAAGCTCTTTGGGGTTTTTTTGCTGTGTTGCAAATCGCAATCACACGCTTTGCGTTCTTTGGCACGGCAAGGATGCAGGCATGAAATTTTCCTGAAGGCAACACAAACATATATGGAGGAGAATAAATGTGACAGGAGAAGGACTCCGACCAGTCAATACAAAAATTAGAGGAGCTATTTTTGCTACATGGATGTGGTTTGGATATGAAACGTCTGAAATAAACCAGAAAACCTTTGCAGATTATGCTTAGTTGTTAAACCAAAGGAGAAAAACAGACAAGTGTAAAACAGAGAGTACCTTTTACTTGTTGAGTGCATAATTCAAAATGTAATGAAATAAGCTTTTCCATATAATTATTTTATGTGAGATATTTATGTTTGAATTTACAGAACATGTAATATCATGAGATATATTGTTATCTAAATATGAAACGAGATTGGGATTTGCTATTTTGGTCACATCCATTGGCATTGGGTCATTTTTTCTTTTGATGTCAACCCTGTTATAATAAAAAATAAGTAATCCTGTTCTAGTACTGAACTAGAACTGGTAAACAGTTTAGCATTACACTGCATAAACTGTATCTAAGAAAGGGTGTGGTGTGTGTGTGTGTAAGTGTGTGTTTGTTTCTATCTGTATGAGTGAGTAAAAGAAAGTTTTTTTTTTAAATCCAATGTACTAAAAATAAATACATTTCACTGTTTAACCAACCTTAATCAACAAATGTGTTTTTTATAGCAGTGGTGAAGTACTCTGTTGATTCAGTTTTTAAGTTTCACATTTTATTTCCTTTAACGATTAAAAATTATGTGCAAAGAATGTACACAAGTTTCAGAGTGCATGAAAAATGCATCACCACAGCTTGTATATAAAATAGAAACGTATTCATTGTCGGAGGTCTGGGCTGAGTCCAGAATGTCCTTAATCCCACAAATGCCCCTGGTCATGTTGTACAGGCCTAAAACAATTTATTCTTTAAAATGACTTCTCAGAAGGCAGCTGGTCCTCTCGCTGAACTGACTACATGTCAGTCGTCATTAGATGTTGACAGAGAGAAATTCCATCTGACTTCATCTTATCCCCAATGGACAAATTTGTTGCAATGAATGTCGCCAACAGGGATGAAGAAATCATTCTAAAGATTAGTTAAGACAGAACACATACCGTCAGAGCATTTTTAATGTTTTAATGTTTGGCCTGTATAGGAGTGTTTTTTCCACATTTTGATAAGTCACTTTAAATCCTACAGGGTTTTCAATTATTATGGTATGCCTTTGGGCAATAGCCTAAAAATATGACTATAGCAGATCACTGGAGTATATCATGGTATGATCCATGAGAATGTTGCACAATGCAATTATTACAGTAAAAGTTTTCAGGCCAAATGTTTAAAAGCACCCAAAGACAAAGCAATGCCAAGGAGGCAAGAGCGGCTTTAATCAAATGTTAATAACACAGCAGTCCTTCTGCTGGTAGCCATTAAACAGCAGGGAAATGTTAAAATAAGTTGGTTATTGAGTGAATTGTTCAGAGAAAACACTTGGTTGCTAAGTGCCTAATCAGAAAAAAAAACAACAAAAAACTGTGTTGCTGCACAAGTTTTAGGTGATGTCCTGCTGATAAATTAACTATCTTAACCCAGTTGTTGACAAACCTCTTAAAATCCACTGCAGACACTACACTTTTCCTGTCTGCCGCCTGCTGATGTGCTCATGGTGGGATTTTATAGCTTTGAACCAGATCTAAAAGGACAATGAGGAGTAAGGCTGATGGAAAGCAGGAGTTCAACTGGTTTCAGAATATATATTGGAATTTAATTTAGACTTAACAGTCTATTGTGTTCAGCTGAACGGATTACTTTCTCTCTCTCTATAATTGTTGTTTTCTTTATTATCACTGTTTTTGTTCTTCCCTTGCTTGTCCCTTTCCTTTTTTATCTCTCGCTATTTCTTGTTCTTGGCGCCGCCTGACAGGCTGGGTCAGTGAAAGGGTGCTGCTGACATAACAGGCCAAGTCTGCTCCAAGAAAGACATATATAGTACCTCACACCTTCTCTAGTAGGGACAAATGAAAGGACACTGGGTGGGTGCTGCATGCACAGGGTGACCTTTGCTCCTTAAGTGGGGACGAGACCAACATCTTTATGAGCCTGAGCGTCTGTCCTCCCTGCTCCTCTTCTTACTCCTTAATTAAGCCTTGGCACTTGTGTCGTCTCTCAGTGTCTGTGACCTCACATTGCTCGTGCTTTCCTGGCTGTGCAAATAGTGGAACTTCAGCTGGACATATGAAACCAAGACTTGGATCCACCACTTTTCCAGGGAGACACTGTTCCACCCCAAAAAGATCATTCTGGGCAGAGACAGTGTGCCGAACCTTTGCAGCAGTTCAGGCAGAGCTTTAAATGTGAATTACACAAGTGTTCAAATAGCTTCCTGGAAGCATCCATAAAAGAGAGTCAAATATTCAAATATTTTTTTGACTAATGTTTAAATGAAAACATTTTGCAACTTTGGCAGAAGCTTTTATTTTGTTCTGCAAATTGCAGAAAAATCTGTTGGTTATAACAACTGATAATTGGATTAGTCTGAGCTGTGTGCTTGGAAATTTTTAACTCCAGTGGGAGGAAATGGCTCATCTTGAACCTAGCAGCACCTTCATAAGAACAGTTAGTCAGCTTCAGCAAAGATATGAAAAGTAGACACAGTCATAATAGGGGCATTTGTGACTCAGGAACACTGTCTGCCTCTTACAATGTTGAACCTGCAGACTTGTCTCTCTCTATTCGTCCCAGATCTGTGACTCAGGACGCAAAAATGCCCTGTGAGTCAAGAACAAAGAGAACATATGCAGAGCAACTGTGCAGTCTTCAGAGGCCTTGTATTGATTAGACATTTTACTATGACTTCAAGATAATCATTTTTGCGCAGGAGGAAGCATTAAAACTTTTTAAAGAACCATCTGCCAAAACATTTAGTCAAGTTTTTTTGAGCTACCACAAACACGTGGATGGCTCAGTCATAATTCCATAACGCCAGCAAAAGCACAAAATGACACAAGACCCTCACAATTACAACGAGAAGTACCATAAATGTCAAATGCAATTGAGAATGTTTAAGTGGTCTGGTGGGGAGAAATTAACCAGATGACAAAGTGGCTAAAAGTGAATGATGACCTCAGTGCCCAAACAAATTATGGCACTTTAATAGACTGTGAGCAGATTAGAAAAGCACTGGGCTTGAGTCCAAAATGGAGCACAATTTGACAAGATAAGTCTGAACCTGTAAGCAATAATGGTCCATCAAAATATATTCCCAGAGACAATTACTCCCTCCAAACATCCTTGATCAAGAATATGGTTCTTGCCATAGTAAAGTGATTAATCAAGTCAAAAAGTCATTTCCAACAAGTTGGAACTAAAACAGTCAGCAATTCAAGCCAAGGAGCTATTACGCCTGTCTGATTAGCAGTCTTTGGAGAATTTGCCGAATGCACTATGAGAGACCTTAATCTGAGCAATTATTAGTTGGATACATTAAAGTTAGTTATTCCAATAAATAAAACCCCTAACCTAAAAAAAAAAAAAAACATCTGAAAACATTGAATACTCCTTTTGTATTTCATAGTACATAGCATGGGTTAATACTTGTGTCTCGTCAACCATGTTATATTTTCCTACATTTTGCGGATTTACTTAAATACTTTTTCAAGCATGGCGGCAAATGGTTACTTGCTTTACTTGGTGTTTGTTTTAATTTGAGTGTACTAAAAATTTAACATATGATCCCATTCATCTGGTTTGATTTATTGAAAGGATAAACACAACCAGCATTGAACTGGAGCGTAATGAACTACTGTTTGTTCAAGAGCGTTTAAATAATTCCTAATGGCGCTGTGCATCAATTCATTTTCCTGTTAGCCTTTTTGTACGACAGAAATGGCACCAAACCAAATATCTCTCAGTGAAAAACCGCAAAATATGGTATATTAACAAGGAAAAAAACAGGCTCCAAAAGGAGCGCTGTCAAAACAAGAGTGTGTGAAAATCATGGTTGCATAAATGGGGTAGACTGAAGTAAAGATGTAAAGTTGTGATAGCAGATCACTGTGGCTTCAGACCAAATCCCTGGCTGTGGTTGCTCTGTCATCAAGAATGACATTAACCCCTTGTACATTAGAAGTTCTGGTATGTAAGTTTTTTGGAGTTACATATTCTCATAACCAAAATTTCAAACACTGCTGACAAGTTAACTGCCACTCTTGTCTCTCAGAGCTGGCTCACTTATCAGTTAGCTTACTTATCAATTAGCTAGCAATCTTTCAGCTTTAGCTATAGCTTTTTTACTCTTTTAAACACATCTGTATTAAATGTAATAATGCACAATCACGAGGAAAAAAAATCAAAAGGGGCATAAACAGCACAAAAAAAATGTGAACATGCTAAGGTGACTGACATGTAACATGTTCCTGGCTTGCTAGCTAATAGCCCTTGACATTAGCTTGACAGCTAAAGGGGCTAACCAACTTGCCCAACAAGCAAAACCTACAGTACTTAACCACTTTCTGGTTAAGTACTGTAGGTTTGTTTGTCCTTATTTGGCAAAGCTAAGGCTCCTTCAGTCTATAATAAGAAGAGGCAGCTAAGCAGTTTGGCACAGCTGCATCACTTACGCAGTGTGGACAGGGTGCCTGGTGGTCGCAGGTCGTGGGGTCTGGACTTTGATGGTATCAATGGCCTGCCTTTCTGAGGGCCTTCTCCGTGGTTGGTCTCTCTGGAAAGGGTTGGTCCCGGGTTGAACGCGCCTCAGGCCACTCCCATCGCGGATGTACACCTGCTCTGGAGCCACCTCCTCACAGCGGGGCCCCTGGAAGCCCGAGCGACACACACAGGTATGTGGGCGGCTGCAGGAGCCACGGTTCTGGCAGGGGGGCTGGCAGTCAGCTGAAGAGAGAGCACAGATGGATATCAGGTTTTGCAGCAGGTCATGCTAGAGCATGTGCCCCCCTTGTATTAGGGAGCAGTAGCAAAAATGGCTTCCCCTGAACTCAACACAGGGGCTCACTTTAAACTGAATCAATCAAGGGGCCAATGGTTTCACTTCTCAACTCTTCTTGTCCTTTACCTTTAGCAATGAGCCTGGAGGGGCTGTCATGTTCAATTTCTCTTGAGTCTTTAACCGCCGCCCACTTTAGTCAGAATGTATATGGTCATTTACATTAAATCCTATTCAATTTGTCACTGAGGTAAAGCTTCATGGGTTAGCGCCACCGGCATTCATATAGGCTACAGAATGATTTTCTAAAAATATATTCGGTCACTGGCCTAGAATCCAGTGTGTGCTGTCACTGCAATACAGGCAGCTCAAAAGGGCAATAAAACTAAGAGGTCATAAAAAATGAGCAAATGGGAAAAACTGGTTACTGCACACTAGTTGCAATAAGCTAACACTTCATCGAAGAATTGGCCTGTAGAGAGGCATTTTTTCCTTTCAAAAACAAACAAAATCTTTAGGGGTTACTGTACATAAAAGACGATTGTGCACATGATATTTATCAATAGTCTGCAAATACACAGTCCTGAGGTCATTTCATGGTCATGGAAAACCAATCTGTGTCACTCTACCAGCCCATCCCACATCCTCCCAGCACACTCTTGATATTTGAGAAAACCGAGAGACCCGCGGCAAACAATTTAAAGTAAACAAGCTCTGTGTCTTGTGACACAAATGTATGTGGTAGATGACACTTGAGGATTTATGACATTGTCCTCAAACAGTAAATCAGGCCACTGGTCTGTGGTGGCTAAAACAAACAGCAGCACTCTATCAACAGGGCTATGGAATGCTATTGACACAGATGCTGTGGACACTGACAGATCGCAGGCAGGAACGCTGCCACAGCTCTTGGCAATGAGGAGTGTTGGCAGTCGCGAAAGGGCCCCACTGGGTGCGAACAGCGCTCTACCTGCTGCACGCTTCCTGTTATTGCGATACTACACAGACTTTGGGGCCACTTTATGTTTGTTTTAGTCTCGAGTGAGAGCACGCTGGACCTCGAAAATGCTGCTTTCAATGACATGAGCTCAAACTGAAGAGATAGAACAAAACATGACAGGGCTGTGTAGCAACTATATTTCCTGACATATTCCCACAAAGAAAGCCAGCTCCAGCTCAGTGGTTCAGTTTTTGTTTTTGTTTTTTTCAGATAATGATGCATGCTAATTGAGAGACAACTGAAAAAAGGCATCTTCAGTCCATGGTATGATGAGAAAAACTAACAAATTGAGGATTAAATATCTGAAAATTACTGCTCACTGCTACTTTATGGCGAAGCAAATTTCATTTAAACCAACTATCATCCATGCATTTCCTTTTAACTACTCTCAGGAAAATGTAGCCCCCTTTTTTGATGAAGCATACACATTTAGAGAAATGTGGTTGTGGATTTGTATAACTTTGTATGTGATCTGAATTTTCCATCATGGGATAAAATAGGAATTGCCTGAGCTCTGTTTGGCTGGCAGTTAAATACATCATCTAACTAAAGTACAGGCTGGCTGGGAGCCACCGCCTTGTCCGGAGTCTGTTTAACCTCAAGTTTGGGGATGAAGCGGTGGATCAAATGGGCCACAGATTCCAGTGACATTATGCTGCAGGCAGAGAACTCGGCAAAGTGTGAAACTACATTCTCCGAATAAATTCTCTGTGTTGAAATGAAAAACAGTGCGGGGCAAAAAAATAACCCTATAAACTGAGGTTCACGGCTGGCTTACGGTGGGATATGTGTCTCAATTGTGTGACGTGTGTCCCGGTTTCAGCCACAGAATTGACACCAGACAAACATGTTGCCCCTGCTGACAATAGAATGGACAGGTCAGTGACTCCGAGCCTGACATGTGCCCCACATGAAGCCTGTTGCGTGGCCGGGGCATACACTGTCACTGCCTGTCTGTGTTGTCTCTGGGCACTGCCTCTGGGCTGTTGAACACATTGTCACAGTAATTGCTGTCATGCAGATTTGTCTTGCACATCATTAAAACTAATTGCCTCACATTCCATCCATTTCACAAATATGTGCAGCAATTATTACTTTGCGAGAGTAATAATAAAATGAGAATCCATTGGAAATAAAAGAGGAGAAATGGCAAACATTCCTGGCATTGCCACTTCAGCCTTAATTATGACTAAGACAGACTGGCCAAGTTTTGGGAGATTGTGTCCAGATCCAGTCATCTGAAAACAGGAGACGATTAGACTGTTGTTGGCAGCTTTGAACCTTCCAAAAAACATGCTGATCCTGAAGAATTAGTTAGGAAACACGATATTAATATGGAAGCATTTTCTTTGGGCTTGGCTTAAATATCTTCATATTTAAGTGAGTCTGAGGTCTGTGTATCTCTTCTCCTTTCAGTCCTGTCAAACGTAAACAGTGTAATGATAGTTTAAGAAGGTTTTTTACTGCCTCAGTTACATTTCTAAAGAAATGCCCGGTGGCTATGGTTAATGCAAGTATCCATCCATCTACAAAGAGTATTCGCTTGGGAGTTAAACAGTCATTTTTTTTTATATAAAAGACTATAAAAGCAAATTATTTCTATTGTCAAAGTTCTTGTTTGGATTTGAGGTGCTCACACAGTAATTTTGTACGTATATAAAAGTAACCCTAGGGTCTTTATTGAGGTTTTAATTCCTCTGGTGGGTTACGGTTACCCGTTACGAGCTTAGGTTAGCATTTGCGTGTATATCTAGGGAAAATTGCCATTCTCGTCCCCCCTGATCTGGACTCTCATTTCCAACCTAGAGCTCATTTCCAGTCCATTACAATCCACTAGAGATTCCCCTTCCCCTCTCTCTGACTCAGAGTAACACAACCCATCAAATCTTTACAGTCCTTTCATTCAGCACGGGGCAATTTGAAACCAATATCGGACATAACTTAAACATGTAGAGAAATCTCTTCACTTTACACAGTTCAGCAGTGCCACCAGAGGTAACGACATTTTTGAAAATAATATTGATAATGAAAGCATAATCGCAATAATTTTTCATGGGTCGAAGCACTCTCTACAGGCTGAGCCAATTATGCAACATTATGAGATTTGGAGGCTGGGAGCAGCTCCGGAGATTATAATTTAGTCAAATATGACAAAAAGGTCTGACTAAGGGCCCTTTCAAATCCTGTAACCGAGAAACAGGAAGTTGGGAAATGAGACCAAAGGACAAAATGGCATTATGAAGCCTTCCAATCGGGTCATGCCTACAGTGTTTACAAAAGAGTCCAAAAAATGTCCTCCTGTAATGGTATTCATGACTTAAGAACTTGAAAATTTTTGAAAGCTCAGAGTTCCAGAGTTGTGACTCATCACTGACATTTTCGGAGATGTCAGAGGCCATGGATGTACATCTGTTCCAAATGGATGATAAGTATTGTATTGTAATTTTAGAATGATTACATTTTAATCAGTCATTTTAAAGTTTGTCTGCATAAAATGTTAATATTTCCAGCAGCCTCATCTTTCCCCTCTGTCATTAAGCAATTGCAATTTCCTGTATTATGTTACCTACTGGCTAACTAGCCAAACTGTTAGCTTTGGTGGCTTCAAGACGCCAGTTGCACCTAGCAATGCTGTTCTTGGTGCACACCTAACTAACTACTGCAGTACAGCCATTTCTGAATCTATTCCCATGGATGAGTTCAGAATAAACATCACAGGTAGAATGTGTGTCTATACATGCATGTGGATGCAGTGTTACTGAAAGGCCACCGCCTCCACTTTGTTTGAAATAGGCTCTCAAAATTGTTACAACTTTGCATAAAACTGTACCAAACATCACAGACAAGTGTAAAACTCTTGTGACAGAATACGTAGTCTGGTAAACCTCCTGTGATGACAGCAGGAGCCTCTCTT
This sequence comes from Acanthurus leucopareius, assembly GCA_029814765.1. Lineage (NCBI taxonomy): Eukaryota > Metazoa > Chordata > Actinopteri > Acanthuriformes > Acanthuridae > Acanthurus > Acanthurus leucopareius. Next base: position 2,753,809 of record JAQMCX010000017.1, on the reverse strand, counting down.
TTAGGAGTCACCACAAAAACCTGACAGATCTCATGAAATAGGTCAAGTGTTTAAGATTGTGGGAGGCAGCCGGGAGAGACAAGCATAAAAATCGGACTCTCAGACGGACTCACTATCCACTGAAGAAGTTAAAAATGGTCTATTGAGCAGTTACTACAACTGCCTCTCAATGCTTCTTTACAACATGTGATTTCCACATGGTTGCCAGTGCAAATGCTGTCATATCGGGCTTGCCAAATACTAACTTTGTCTGTCTACAACCAAACTGCTGTTACTGTAAATCTAAAGGTCAGAATCAAATTTCTCTGTTGTTCTAATCAGGACCAGAAGGGAGGAAGATGCTGACACTGTTTTACTGATCCCTTTTTTTTCTCTCTCTGTGGTAAATCTAAGGTGCCTCTGACAAAGATGCACATTTTTCAATCATACTGTGGTTTTTTTGGTCCAGTACAGTAGTTGGGGCTTTTTACTCTCTCATACTAACCCACCTCAACTCTGTGGGGGGGTTTTGTTAACCTATAGCTGACCTATGACACAGTGTACATTACTTTTAGCCACACTACACCGTGCCGCCACCGCACCCCTCAAACCTCCACATAGAGCTCCTAATGAGCCACATGCTGGGACGTTCTGTGGATGATATCTGGATCTGGGGGTGTGTGCCCGCAACTTGTAAAGCTGACTCTGTGAGACGTGGTGTTCCCCAAAAAGCCACAAACCAAATCCTCCTGAGGGATCACATCCCAACAGCTTCCATATGGTCTTTAAGCAGGAGGGTGCTATGATATATGGTCGGCTATTGGCTGCCCGAACAACACTGTGGCCTCACTGAGCGTGTGTGTGACTAAGGGAGAGGGGCACTTGTTGTTAATGTTACTTTATAAGTGTCAGTCAAGCCCAGTCTTGCTTTTCAGACCCACTGCCGAGAGATCTACTCGAGCATGTCTACTCCTTTTTTGCATTACGACAATGTGAAATAAAGAGAAGCGAATGTGTAATTGTACCTAAAATACTTTTAAGCTTTACAAAGCCCATTTTGTTCTACTGTTGTCATTATTTCTGTATTACAACAGCTCATCAACAAAGAGGTACAAATAAACAAAAAAGAGGTACAACAGGATGACGTGTCCGGACTCTGAGTAGTATCTCATTTTTACCACACTTTAGTCTATGGTAGCAATTAGAAAAACATGTGGTGCAGGAGGCCAAAACAGGACCCAATTGCAACCTACAAACAGACACACCAGCTGGAGTGGAGAAAGCAGCACTCCTGGTTCATGGAGACAAAGTAAGAGCGAGCTGTCCAACGTCTATGTTAATGACGGGTTTGGGGATGATGGGTTGTGTATTGATTACAGGATCCGTCTAATGGGCCATAACTCTCCACAGGGCTGCCAAGGGAGTGTTATACCCCTGAACTGTGAACTGTGCAACCCCCACAAATCCACACACGACATATAAACGTGAGGAGGGCTCTGTGGCTGTCTGTGTAGTGGTAATTTCAAATACGTCACTAAAAAACACCAGCCTTTTAAAAACCTCCTCCTGATCTTGTAAAACAGAGGACGCTGCTCAGGAGACTTGGTTTCCTCTAAGTGAGGTCTCCTATTTTTTTAACCATTGGCAAAATAATCTTTTATTCTTCACTATTATTTTTCAATTTAAATCTCTCAATAGTGCAGAATAATGGTAAATTTCTGATTTCAATATTGATCATAAATGCATTTCTATCATATGAAGAAAATAATCCTACACTCTGCAGCTACTTAAATTGCATGTTTTAGCTTTATTTTCCACAGCATACTGTTTCATCATATCAATAATAGTGCTGCTGAAATACTCCAATGCATTTACCAGTGCTTTTGGTGTTTGGATGACTCTGTGGGAACACTGCATCATGTGCTAATGATGTCAAGCTGCATGTCATATACTGTCTTATATGGGGGAAAAACCATAAACCCTTAACAGTGTAGTTCAAGCATTACAAACAAAGACATGTGACTAGCGCAGATAAGAGCAAATATCACAGTGCAACTGATGTGCAGCTGCCTCTGAGTTAACTTCTCGACGTTTAGCATGAGTTTTGATCTGAATGCAGAGGACAAATCATACTGTAGGACTGGGGAAAATACATGTGGCTGTTCTCATGTGTGTCAGGGAGGTTAACACAAAGCAAACTGAGATGGCTTGTATCTATAGGCTGAAGATTGTGAACCTTGATTATTGGGAACTGTTTTGGAGGTGAGAAAATGTTCACGCCTGTGTGTCCTTGATACTTAAACAGCTGCCTCGCACATGTTGTAGCAAGAAAAAAAAAAAAAAAAGAACCAAATGTGTTCACATACGAGATCTGGTTTAAATCTGGAGAACAATTGTGATTAATAATTTAGCAAATACCTTAAAAAGTGTGGACTTTATTGTTTTGGTTAATACTGTTATTTCATTGATTAATTCATATAAACTCTCACTGGGATGTTGATGATCACATGGTGAACAGCTGAATCCCACCCTGGATATGTACTACATGGCTCTCTCAACACTGGAGGGCTTCAGCTCAAGCTATAGTGGTAATGTGATGAAATTAGGGAAACACATTACATGATGTGCTGAATTTTTTGTTTGAAAAAAAAAAGAAGAGAAAGTTACCTTGTGATGGGCGAGGCAAGCGAGCGAAAGAGAAAGACTTTCTGCATGAGGAGTTATTTTAGGATTGGGATGGGGCCCTGAGGGGCACAGCAGGCCAAAGAAAGCTGGAAGGCAATCAAAAAGAAACTCCTCTCTACTGCATTTTACTCTGTCAATCACCGACTGCTTAAGAGACTGAAAACAACTTCATTCCTCCACATAAATGATGCACCTTTCATCTGCACAGGCCAGGATAGCAACAGGTTTAAATTAAGGTCCATCTGTGTCCTTTTTTTTCTGAGGGTCATGCTCTCACTGATCGCCCTACTTGCAGCATGTTGCCATATGTACCGCATGCTTTTGCCAAAATTTCATGATGAATGTTGTGGTGAAATTAACTCAGCTGCAGAATCTAAAAGCCTGCACCTTAGGGAGCACCATGAGCTCGGGTTGAATGTGAAGCCAGTTCCTGTCTGTGCTGCAGGGAGTCTTTTCCCACTGTTCCTCAGTCTGAGGTATTCTATATTGTCCCATACATTAACTCTGTGTGTGGTAGACCATGCCATTAATCCAATTACTAAAACAGCCATGTCAACTGGAGGAGCCAGAGCAACACAACATGACTCTGATGCATACTGACCCTTCCAGTATGAGCTCGGCCAACACCTAGCATTCCTTTTTAGGAGTGGATGGCAAGATTGGTGTGTCAGTCTGTTGGCTTGTCAGTGAGGCAATTTGTTTTAGACTGAAATATGTTGAAGAGATACTTCAGGGTTTTTTTGAAGCGGGGTTGTATGAGGTACCTTTCCACAGTCAGTGTAATACCAACAGTAGATGGCAGCCGGCACACCCAGAGTTCGGAGACGCAGTAGGATTACCTGTGTGGGAAGCTAATTAGCAAACTGCTGAGGATAGGGGAAACAGCAAAATGCATTTTAGAAGCCTAAAAAAATGCTCACCTAAGATAATCAGTATCACTGTACACTAATTTTAGAACATTTTCACTGCCTTACCTTACTGTAAGAGAGACATCTACAATGGGAAACTAAAGCCATTATATCCATCTATACTCCAGACAAAGCCACCAAAGTCCCTTGACAAAAACAGTAATTTTACATTGTAGAAAATGGGTGTTGCTATTCTGCAGCTGCCTTGATCAGTAGTTTGTGTTATTGCGTGTCTTTGGGATATAAAGCATTTGTTCAGATTCACCAAAATTGCACAATAACAAAAACAAACTAACTGATCCAGACAGCAGAAGAGATTAAACTCTAGTGTTCTGACAGGCAAAATTATTGTATTTGTTAAAAGACACTGGTGGCATTGTAGAAAGGAATATAACAGTTTCAGTTTACCAGTTTCCCCTTCAGTTTCTACACTTAAATGTCTGTCCAACAGCCAGATAAAGCAGTAAACTGGTAAAATATTCTAAGTATAGCTTATGCTTATAATGATGTTAATCCTTTAACAGCAAGTGATTAAATTCCTTCAGAATATTTTACAGATATTTATGCCTCCTCGGTATGAATTGCAATTACTTTGGTGATCCCTAACACAGTGTCTAGCGACAACACAAGGTCAAACTTTAAATTTGTCCTACAACTTGTTTATGACCAAAGTATCCAAAACTTATAACACTCCTGCAGTCTCAACTTTTCTTAACGTTTGGTTCTATTCAGTAAGTTTTAGCATGCTAACATGATAACTTAAGACGGAGACTATTTTAAACATTATTCGTGCTAAATATAAGCATGTACACATTGCTAGTGTGAGCACACATTACCATATAGCTTAAAACCTCATTGTGTCTGCAGTATGCAGCCTCATATAATTTTTATCTTGGCTGTAGACTCATGTAGGTATCTACACCATACTTGCCAAGGAACTCCTATAGCTTAGCTGTCTGTGTGCTTCTTAGTATCCCATAGAGGAAACCCTTTACAACCAGGGATGAGTGAAAGCCACATTCAAAAGTGCAAAGATAAGAGTGAAGCCTCTGTAAGCAGACACAAAGGAGAACAGATAAAATTCAAATTCTCCGGTAACACTGGATTTAAAAGTTCTTTTTTTGTTCCAAGAAATGTTGTAAACCAAAACTTTAAAACAGTAATTCTACACTGATTTACAATACACCTAATTGAGGGTTACTGTATTTATCCTAAAACTTGTCAGAGATTCAAACTTTCATCCTAATTCCAAAGCTAAGTAGCTTACTATTTTGTAAACAGATTTTTCTGGCTGTTCTCAATACAAACTGATACAAATTTTACTGAACCAGCTTGTTGTTTTCCCGCTTTGGTAATTACTGTCAGGTGTGCAGCATTCCCATGCCTTATTATTACTGACAGACTGTATGAATGACGGTAAATCACTTCAGAGTGGTATTAGGGTAGTAATATTATACAGTTAGACAGTGTAATGTTTTCTATAGAGATTTGCATTAAGGCAGAGGACACTGAACCGGCCATCTGCAGTGTTCAGCACGAATATGTCATCAGTTTTTGTGTCTAGACTGTGTTAACACTTACAGTAATACACCTGAGATATGACCTTGTATTATAAATCAGACAGAAGTATTGCTGAGCTGTGAGGCCACAATATGGCCTCCCTCTGCTCTTCGTCTTGGAAACAATATGTTTTGATGAACAGATGTGAATTTTAACACGGTAGGGAATAAGTGAGTGCTGACCTACAAACAAGGTTCTTCATTCATCTTGAAGGGAGCTTCGATCCTGCTCCGATCCCCCCAAGTAAACAGATGCATTGCAGCCAAGCTTACATCTCGCCTCACATTACTTAAACACACATATGCACACACACACAAACTCATGCACACTTGGTTCTTGGCCTCCATTAAAAAAACAAATATTGGTGAGTAAAACCTTAGTCATAAAAACCAGGGGAGTTTTATTTCTAATTACAGAGATTAACTTCACTAGAAGAGAAATAAACATGACATGATGTAGCAGTGAAAATGCAATGTTCCGTTCTTATTAATGGATCAAAGCTTTCTATCACACAACACTGACTTTTTCAGCAACAGGGAATTAACTTTAACACACACAAGTCTGCTAACCATCCATTCTCAAGCACAACACAGAGACAGCCAATACCAAACCTTCCAGGACAGGGGCAGGACGGAGACTTCAGAGAGCCAGACAACAATCTCAAACCAGACCCACGGAGACCCAGACGTAGATCGTTCTATAAACACGTGTAGGCGCACTCCCTGGATAACCAGCGATCCAATTCCTGTCATATATTTGCTCTGAGCTCAACCCAATTCAACAAGGAGGTATTGTTAGGAAGCCATAATTCTAGACACTCAAACCAGCCTCGCGGGTGAAACCTGCAGCTGACACTTTTAATATTAGACATTACTTCAATCCCTTCAGCAAAAATTTCCTATACGTAGCTAAGCTGCGATATGTTTTTACTTATGCTCCCACTCAACAGGTTTGTTCCTTTTTTCTTTTCCCCACTGTGAACATGTTTTCTCATGCTGCCATATCCTAGTAAAGCGGCTTGGGTCTCAGGCGAGGATGGAATAAAGACAGCCTGAGCCTGAGGTCCTCTACGTGGGGGCTTCCAGTCCCAGTTCCAGTCTGGGGTCTTTGTGTTGGCAAATTGCCGGCTGTGGGGCTTCACTCAGCTGATGATAGCATGGCCTCCAGTCAGATCTGAGTAAGGCCAAGCTGTAAGAGGGTCCAGATGGTTGGACAAAGTACCCCTGGCCTGCGCATCTGCACAACCTTATTTAACATGGGCGCGTTAGGTTGGACCTGTTACTTTCTGGCAAATTTAAAGTATTTACTCTTTTAATTTGAGTGACTGCAGCTCCATGTTTGATGTAATTTACACTTAAGTAAGTATGCCTTTAGCCGGGACTTGAGAAAAATTGGAGGGAGGCTTTGCACTGGCCAGGAAAGGAGATCTAATTAGTAGGCTGCTGGAGCCAATCAGCTTGTTGTGTAATTGACCGGCTGAATGTGTGTTAACTGTGTATGTGTGTGCATGAGTGCATGTGTTTGCGTGTGCATGTGTGTAAGGGAGATAATTAGCAGAGAATATAAAAAAAAAATAAACAAGTAAAAAATAAGAATAGCTAGCTAGATATACTGTATAGCAAAAAAGTGGCTTTACTCATGATATTCGCAGAGATAAGTGTGTTCAAAGTGTGTTAGGATCTAAATGCCAGTTGCCATGTGGGTTTTACTTCACTCCTAAAATTTAAAGATAACTCTCTAAAAAACTCCAGTTCCAGCATGTTATTTCAGTCTGCAGTGAACAATGGAGGTCATAAACAGGAGCTGAAACTTAGCGTGACATGCAAAGACTTCTGATATAACCTACAGCCATTTCTGCATTTAACTGGGTCTGTTATTGAGAACTGGTTAATTATAAGACTCCGGCATAACAGCCCATTTTCTCCTAACAGCTGGAATACAAGTTTAAGACAAAAATATCAATATTGAAACCATTTTAGTGTCAACATAGAATTAAAAAAGTGACTGATTATTCGTCATTTAATTATCTGGAAGTACATCCAATACTGCTGTGGTTAAACTAAAAGAAGAGGCAGTTCCACCAGTAATTAAGGGTTTATGTTAAAATGAAAGCCAAGTGCTAAGTGGTGGCAATTTCCATGCGAGGATCTCATGTTAAAAGAAAAGGCAAACACCACATGATTAACATGACCGGGGGGGCAATAACACCCTAGTAAAACTTTCATTGGGCAATTCCACTTGACAGGGTAGTCATTAGTAGCCATTTGCCATGTTATCTTTTAGTCTGTGTGCACGTAATTTTTAAGCTTCTTTTTTTGCTAAGTTTACCAGCTCTGTTATAGTTTTAATGATTGTCAGTGCATTCACATGCTGCCCCAAGACTTTGCAAACATATATGACCTTAGTTTTACAAAAAAATCAAGAATGTGTTTTGCCAGATTACATGTAACAAAAATATACATAGGTAAAGCTTTTTTACTTACGTTTTATGCAGCGATTGGTTCCTGGTGCCAAAGCCCAGCCTGAGCAGCACTGCTGACCTCCACAGACATTAGGTCTGAACAAAGGAAGACATATACAGACAGCAGGGTAATATGAGACAATGGCTGAACTGATTCAAGCATACATTGATATGTAGGACCTCATAATCCATGGAGCAATAACAGTTAAGGTGGAAGGCCTAAAAACCTTTGCATGACAAGCTAATCTGATTGTGAACGCTGTTGCAGTTTTAGATCACTCTGGTGTGGCTGGCCTATCGACATGAACACTTGGAGATTATACTATAATTGCATTTTATTCGATAAAAAATTTCAGGGCAAGTCATGAAACTCTATCTTGTGGTGGACTCATAAGTCCCTCTTTCTGCTATGCGAGACAGTGAAAACAAATACAGAGTTATCTGAGCCTTGAAAGGATTATCTGAGACACACGGGACATGAAAAGCACCCTGCATCTTCTATAAATCACTGAGCAAATGAGAGATGACACGTTTTAAACAGATTCTTTGCACTCTTTAATCCTCACTTGCTGCGCAGGCCAATTTTTTTGTAGGAAGATAGATGAAAAGGCACCAGACCGCAAGAGCAACTTCAGGGCAACAGTCGACACGCTGGCATGAGTCTGTGCACCATCATCTTTTCACAAGATATTACTGTAAATGGATATCTGACTCATGGCGATTGGAGCAGATAACAGGAATTGACTCGTTGACCTCAGTCGAATTCCGCTCATTAGACCCTGGGAGCCTTTCTGAGGCGTCACAGGGATGAGATGCAATTGTTTGGGCCCTCTGGCAGGCTTAGCTTTGTCATAAATCAAACACACCAGGCCAGGCCCGTGCCAAAGGCATCAGTCATCACATTCAAATTCCATCAAGCGATCTATGTATGTAAAGGAGAACTTTATAAAACATAATGAAGATCATGCCCCAGGTTAAAAAATACAGGTAACACCATGTTCACACCTCGTTATAATTTTTATTTAAACCCGGACATGAGCCGGTGTGGAGTATCATTTCACCACTGGGCTATCTGAATCAGTCAGACGTCTGACAGGTGCACCCAAAACAGAGGAGGAGTCATACTGAGTCAACATGAACGTAAAGGAGATGTTAAGTGAAGCCAGCGCTGCTGGAGCCGGAGGGTACAGTAAATGAGTAAGCTGAGCGGGGATTCCAAGAGGAAATGTGTCATGAAAGCACTTTCTCTAACAAGCAGCGGATGATTTAACTGAAGCTAATGAATCAAAGTGTTAAACTTACCGTGCAGACTACTATAAGGTAATGTTCCCGCTGAGTTACATAACACCAGCTTTATGCTTCTTTAAAAACTCAAAGAACCCTATTCATTCAACACTGGACTCTGTTTTTTTGGCAACATACGGCAAGGCATTTGTCCCGCGCTGCAGTAGAGCATGCTGGATCTGCTTTAAATAGACAGCGATTCGATTCAAGCATGCATAAGTGCAACTGACTGGCTGTCGGATACGTTGAGAAATGTTGTTTTAAAGGTGTGAGGAATCAGGGCTTATTAATAGTGAAAGTTAGATATGAAAGATATGACACATTTATTCGTAGCCAGAGTAAGCAAAATGCAGGTAGACGTCCTGCTCATCATCCCTGTCCATCAGTCGTTTTAGATGTTAAATGGTTAAATGTTATGCTAGCAAGTGGAGAAGGGGGGGGGTGGGATCAGGGCATGAACTTAAATTTATGGTCAATTAATCCTTTTTCTCTGGGTTTTATCATGGTTTAGGCTTAGGGCAGCTGAATACACATTGTATCGTATGTATGCCTTGTGAACCAATTGGCTCAAATCTCCTATTGCTTGTAAAGCTTTCCTCATGAATTGGCCATACGATCCATTTCCCAAAGGCAAGAGGCTCTGTTATGACACACACACAGGAGATGTTTCTTTTATATTTCAGTGTCTGCAACCCAAGGAAAGCCTTTCAGATCCCCTTCTGATTATTATGTACACACTCACCCCTCCTGTATGCATCATGCTTTGTCCCTACATGAACAAAAAGGACTGGATGCACGAGGGTTCATTTCACGAAAAGAAAAGGGCTTTAATATGGAAACAACCCATCATCCTGTTTGTAGTTTTGCAGAGCCAAAAAAATAGGAATTTGCAGTGAAAGAGGGCCATCAGAGAAACAGGTGTTTCTGATCACTGAGGAAAATTGCAAATGATCACCAGCCAAGGCTTCGGGTGAGCCACTACAATACTTGGCCACAGGCAACAGCACAAAAGTGGGGCACACACATTAAAGCAGTCTGCAGCCACTCTCCCTGCTATAATTAAAATATACTGTAATGTGTAGTAATGGGAGGAAATGGTGATAGTGCACTGTTGCATTAGTCTCAAGCAGTTCAAATGTAGTTCAGCCATATACATTTGCTCTCCATTATAAGCTGTTGCTATCACCGCAATAATCAGCACAGTGTTTAACCTTGGCTATTATTCCATGTCCTGCCATGACCCTGATGACAAAATACATATATTGCAAGCAGGTCAGATTTAGTTGGAGCACAGCTCTTGCTTTCATCTGCAGGATGACAGTTTCATTAAACTGTCATTAACTATATCCAGGCAGCCTTGTATTGATATGGAGCAACAATTTGTAACCATTTTCTGTGGGTTATGTTACATCATCTGCTGGTTTTGCTTTACAGGAAGGGAAGTTCTGCTGAAGTGGGCCACCACCACTTTACAGTAAACCGCATGGGCTTGTACAGTAAAATAGGTCACACAAATTCCTTGAAAAGTACTGCTCATACAATGAAACTTGATGACCCGAACAACTTGATTAGGTAAAATATTTTTATAGCAGAGCTCATGGCTGTCATTCTTACCCAGCAAGTCGTCTCGTGCTGGCAGAGCTGGGCTTGCTGCTCTGCCTGCGGTTCACTTTGGTTCTGTGCTGCTGTTGGCTGGCCGGGTGTCTGGCGGTGCGCAACGCACCATCCCGCGGCGCAGACACGAGGTCTTCCCGGGAGGCGCCTGCTGCGGATGTGTGCCTGCTATCCCCTTGGGATGCTGTGCCCCTGGGCAGGCGGACCAGAATCTCAGAGTGACTGGACTCAGAAGAGGTTTCAGCGAGTGGTCTGGAGGATGCACCGTCCTCTGGTCCCCTTGGAGACTGACCTTGACTCTTCCTGGACTGCTGCTGGTCCCAGACCGCCCGACCTGCCCCTGCACCCTCTTTCCTGCCACCTGTTGTGTCCCTCTGACTGTCACCGATTCGCACCAGTGCAAGAGTCAAAACCATTAAAAATGCAAATCCCGCACGGTCCATTTTGGGCATGCAAACTTTCAAAAACTACCGCGTAAAGGCGCAGATCGCGTGACGGATTTAGGGAGAGCCACTAAAATATAAGCAAATTCTAAAAATTCCCGACTAGGCTACACGAGCTCAGCAAGACTGCATCCTCTCCCATGAGTGAAAAAAGCCTGGATACCTCTTCATAATGCCCAGGTAAGACTTTGCGCAGAATGACTTCAGGTTGTCAAATCAGCACCTACTTCAGTCCAAAATATATATATATAAAAAAAACTAAAGCTTCTCTCCTTCCAGCGTGGAAACAAATGTTATTTTAAGCAAACATTAATCCATCTGTTTTAGTTTATGTTAAACAAGGGAAGAGCGCAAAACAGCAGCACGCTGGCTCCTGGGCTGCTGAGGCTGGACTCCTACTCCAAGTGAGAGAGTTTGAATCGTGCTCCCATGAATATCACCACCTCCTTGGATCTGAAGTCACCGGGAATTTTTGTAGGGATTGCATGCGCTTTGCGAGAAGAAACTCCCCCTTGCCGGCTGTATTGTTGCTTCACTCACGGCACCGCTCGGTCCATGTGCCCACACGCACTTTCTCTGCCAAACTACATCATGTTTCTGTTTCTTTTTCTGTGTTTCCAACGAACAAGACTACTGGAATGATCCTGAATGCAGCTGCATTAACAGTTACTTTCAATTCGAATTTGAAATGACAAACTGCATCAAAATTTAGAAACCAGATGTTTTTCTTTGCACTGGGATTAGATTGGTTAACTAAATGCAGCCTCTTTCATGATGATTTGAATTAATTGAGTGTAAGGCTTACTATTTAATCTTATTACAATACCACAACACAGCAAAAGGCACGTTGATTTCAGTGCACAATGCTGCAGCTCTACTTTTGTAGATGACAACATGTAATGCATTTTGCTGGCCTACCGACGTGTTTTTAGCAGTAAAAATGTATAGGAAGCACACAGCTCAGGCTGAGAAATCTTGGAAAAATGGTCAGGTTATGTAACAAATCACATTCATCTCCCCCCTCTCATCCATGCTGCATCATCACTTTCCCTCTGACAGTCTGGAAACAACACATTTCTCTTCTCCCATAAGATCTAAAACAACCCAGAGAGAGTTGGCTCCCTCCTCTCATTCAACCACAAAGATGCACGTCTGTCTCTCTCGTGAGTGGTCCCTGAGCACCATTACCACTCAAAGGACTGCGATCCAAAACACACAGCAGCAGAGGAAGGCTGCTAGTCTGCCCATTCATTCTGCTTTCCCCCGTACAGACCTCTGAAGAGGGAATTTTTTACTAGGAAAACACTTTAGGAAACAATTCCTGAATGAACACTGACGAGACAGAGGTGTTTTCTTCTCAGATCTTTAAGGAAACATCATGCCTGTGTGCAGACTTAGGCTACGCACCTCAGCTGATTACAGCTCCTCTTGCAACCCATGGGAAATCTAATTAGAGAAGGAAGCTGCATTTGTCTTATGACTGTACAACAGTCTCTCTCCTCCACCCCCCCCCAGGGCATGTTGCCTGGCTGGTGTCGATGTCGTAGATCATGGCCAGTTGCCCCCAGCGTCCTTGAAGGTGACCAGGTCGTGCACCGACAAAGCCATGAGTGCAATTTGCTCGGTGACCTGTGTGAGTGAGCAGCTGACTGAGGCTCAGCTGTTTCTGCACCACAGTTTCAAACACTGTCTTGATCTCTTTCTCTATCATGTTATAAGCTTCATGTTGTGTTTGATCAGAGCACTTTTTTTCAATCTTTTTTTGCCAGACATGCTACTACAGCCGAGTCAGATAAACTCCAGTTTGACACCTTATGTCATGTTCCAAGTATGTTCATGTGGTTTAACCCTATTAATAGAATAAAAGTAGATATTTTTGCTGTGATAATTTCCCACAGTTTTTTGTCAATATGGTCAAGTTTCACAGTTTCAAACATTTTACAAATAGGCTACCATTTTAGGGGCAGAAATTACACATTTAATTAAGACTAATTACTTCCAATGGTTAATTCCCCTTGCCAACTATTTTACTGTTTAATTATTATCCTACTTTTGTTAAGTTAGTTTAGACCTTCATTGCATGCCCTTATTAGTTCTGACATACTCAAATGTGACACCTAGTGTTTAGGTTTAACAGCTGACTTACTATGTTGATATATATTTTTAAATAAACTGTTGCATAACTGCAGAAATAGCCTGGCCTGCCCCATGGGGCACAAGTAGCCCGCCCTTAGTTGAGATCACTTAGGATCTATGGAGTTGCTATCCATGTTATGAAACTTGGCTTTAATGTGGCCCAATATTATACAATTTGCAGCATCTGGAGGAACTCTAGGATAAATACCAGGAGGATGTCTCTGGCCATGACCGACGCTTCTACACAAAGAGTCCTTTGAAAACTCTGGCATGACAACGAAGCCACTCCTATCATCTTTCAAACGCAGAGCAGAAATATAACTGAATTACACTGCATAGTTTCTTACAAAGCACATAGTCATAGTAACAATAACAATTTCCAAGTCTTGTAATTACACTGATACAAACAACTCGTATTCATGTGTGTGTTTGGAAAAAAAGAAAAGCTCAGCATAGATTTTGGTTGTCTCCAGACTACTTTGTGCTTTTAATTGCTTCATTTCCTCAATGGTTTTCAGTACATAACCGAAAGGAAAATGTTTTGAAACTACTGAAAACCACTGAATGTGATGTCCTCCAATGAATTCTATCAATGGGAACAAACTTGACGTGTTTACCTGTCACCATCCCCAAGAGTGACACATTTGCATCTGAGTTGAAAGTGATTGCCTTGTCACTGTTGAGTGAGCGGGGGGGGTCAGAGTTCAAGTGTACCCATTAGAAAGCCAAACAGTATCATTACACCCAGAATGTAGGACTCTCATTATGAGCAAGTATCAACAGCGTATTCTTAGCCTCGCCTGCAGAATTTTAAGTGATCCATGTGAATCGGTCTCTGTGATGACTTTGAATGGAGAGCGACAACAAGGCACGTCAATCTCCTCACCAGCTACCTTTTGCTATTTGCATCAAAGCCCTCAACTCTCCTTCCTCTTTGCCCAGGAGCTAACATAATACTGACATTGTTCGGACTGGGCAGCAGTGAGGACCTGGGGGAAAACGTGGAAAAGGGAGGTGCATTTTGGCAGAGAATAGCTTCATAAAAGCAGAAATTATGTGCTTTATTAATGTAGTTTTTTTTTCATTGAACATGACAGCTTTTCCTGGGAAGGATTAATACAGAAGACCTCCATGGTGCTTTGTGGCAGACTGAGCAGTGTACATACAACAGGCATTCACGCAACAAGAGGAAACAGTTGAAGATAGAGAAGGATAAATGTAATATGCTTATAGGCCAAGGACTACAGGGTCTTTCCCAACTTGTATGAATGAGGTGCTGTCAGCTGGGTATTAGAAGTAGGTCACATGGGCGTTATTTAAGACAGGCACTGTGCCTTTCATGATATTCATACTTGTTTTTTTTAATATATATATATTTTAACAAGTGTTTTGAGTGCCGGCTCGGAAAAACTGAGAATTGTATGTATCAGCAAGCTCATACTGTACATACATGCAAGCCATGCACTGCAATACTATAACTTAGTGGAGACAAAGGGAAAATATCATCTCCATCCAAGCTTTAGAAATAGCAGAGCTGTCCAGAAATGTGCTAAAGTCGGAGAGACTTTAGCACCATTGGCTGTGTGTCTGATGCATGTCATAGCACTGGCAATACGTCCACCCTGCATGACTTCACGGCTGAATGATCGGCTCATTCATTTATGGGTGTGAGTTGTTAAGTTAACAAAGGCTTTAAGCTGCCTGGGATGTCAGTCGCTATGAGAAATCATCAAGAAAACGGTAACAAAGATTAGATTAAGTACTTCCCTTTTACAAATCACCCGTTTCCTTTTCTAAAAAAGCTTTACCAGGGAACAAGCAGTTTTGCTTTTGATACTGAAATCATTATACGTCATGCAAGCATATAAGGGCCCAGTACACAATCTGTTATGTGGATGGACTCGCAGCAGTAGAATAACGAACTGGATGCCAACTGCAACAAATGAAATCAGGCCTCATGTCCGGCATCATGCTGGAGAAACAAAAATGGCACTAAATTCATGGTTCTATATTTTAGGTTTAGCTGATTTACCGTAAGAGTTGGTGAGAACTATCAGCATGTTTCTGTAAGATTTAAGATGAGGTTGAAGGATAGTTTTCTGCCTGACTTAAAGGGGGGCAGAGCTCATAAGCTTCCTTGTCTGGCTAACCTGATGTTTATGGTTAGTTAGCAGGAGCTCATTGGACAGATGGATGTGTTTTTTGCCGGTGTCATAAACTGTGTAGCGGACAAGGACATTGCAACCACTCCTGTCATCCACTGGCACATGAACGCCCACGGAGCTGGCGCCCTGAGTGGCTCTGTTCCCTGTATATTAGGGTGGATGCTGGTTCTTGAGACAGGAATTTATAAAGATAGACAGAGAGGCAGATGCTGCCCTCCTGCTTCCATCTAAGGGCTAAATATGCAGTTTTCTCAATTGTTACGTTGTATCAGGGTCAGTTAACTGACAAAACCATCTCTGCTATTTGAAATGTGATTCACGGAGCTGCATTTTAATCAAGAAATCTGATCATGGCTGTCTGTTTCTCCCCCCCCCCCTCTGTTAAGCTAAAGGTAAAATTTGTAGGCACAAGGGAGCTGGTTCAGACAGACAGAGAAAGAAAAAGATTCCTGTGGATTTATTAGAATTTATGGTTCCAGTTTATCACTTTAAAACTGCTTGATTGATGGCAGCCTTGGTGAGCATTTTAAATATGCACTGGCTAATGTTTGCCACTCTGGTCAGTCGGAGAAAAAAAACCTACTGCTTAATTCTGTAAATCCTCCACTTCGGCCTTGAATTCTGCGGTGTAGCCCTTCTGTCTCTTGAAGTTTGATTTAGAAGTGCCTCCTTTGAACAATAAACAGAATGATGTCACGCTACTGCATGATAGATGCCACTGAAGCCGTTTCAAAGGGAGGATCGTGATGGCGGCCAATTAAGTCAAATAAGAGCTTGCCATGACTTTCCAGCAAACAGACATTTTCCAAAAGATGTGGGGCCTTCCAGTCATTAGTCAGATGTGGCCTAAAACATTCAAAATTCACATGAAATCTGTCACTGCATAAATCAATACTGGCAGTAATGTCTAAATAAGTGTGGGGATGAAGATTGTGCCCTCTCGACATGCATTCTTGTAAATTTTTTAGTGTTTAGTCATCATGTTTTCTTTGGCTCTCAGAATAATTGACAAAAAGCAAAAGCAGAGGGAGGGGTTAATTTGTGTGATAGATCATCCTGGCTTTTCCACTCAGAGCTTTCTTCCTCCCTTACCCCCATTTTTCTATCCCCTCCCTTCCAATTTTCCTGGCCCCCTCTACCTCATTTCAGCGTGCCTCCCTAGCTGCTGGCCTCGGCCCCGTGGGCTCTCCTTTTTTTGGTCCTCCTGTCTGTCACCTGGTCACAAGGCCCGCTGGACCGGCTCAGCTGTTATTTGTCCCAATTGGGTGATAGATGGTGGCGCGCCTCGCCCCTTCAGACTCCATCCGGGTTGTTTCACAGCGTCTCCACCAACCGACCATGGAAAATCAAGGTCAAGCATTTTCCACATTAGCAGCTTAGAAATGGATATCTGCTCCAAATACCCTACATCTCCCCTCCTACCACAGGAGAGAAAATGCTCCACACACTTATCTCACAGACGCACTAACTGATGGCTCTATTCAACACAGTTTAATAACAGACAGGGGCAATATTAGATGGGATGTTTTAGAAATTGGGGCAAAGGTGAGACAGGCACCTCTGAGTTCATGCCAACTGTCTGGCACCAAACTGCCAATGACTTTCCGGTAGTTAACCAACTAAATCCGGTGTGAGCAATTTTCAGACATGAAACTGCTGCAGTAAAGAGCAGAGGGGATTGTTGAAACCTCTCTGGTCATACTGTAAAACAAACTCAGTTTTTCACAAAGTCGAGAGGCTTCGGGGGGTTCTGTTTCCTCTTTGTATATCTAACTTTAATGAGTGTCGTGCAGATCTTATAAAAGTGTTTTTTATTTTTGAACCAGGGCCTGTAAAAATACTATTCACACTCACACTTAAAGTGTCACATGCGTTAAACCTTTGCCTTTTAATCCTTAATGCATCTGCTATAATGTCTGCCATATTTCACTCCAGAAAGTTTGGTGAAAGTGGAAGTTTTGTGTGTTCTTGCTTGTCTAGACTCACAAAATTACATAAGGGTTTCCTAGAACAAACAGTTGTGGCACAAACACTGCGATTGTCTTGAACTGAAAAACAGCTTTTTTTAATCTTACTCCTAATCCGCCCACTCATGAGTCCGACCGCACGTGGGATAAAGGATAGATTTAGCAAAATGTCAGTTGTTTTGATATTAGACTGCAGTCTGTTGACTAATGCAGGTTAAGGTTTGTTTATCTTTACTGCTGGGAATGGATGATGCACACAGAACATTTGCTGGTTGACTCACTGATGACACGTGCCTTCCAGCCTCCAACCTGACAGCACATCAATTTGGTATGGTGCGCAGTTCGGGCCAAACTAATTGCTCGCTGTGTTTCAAGCAGCGCTCTCCTTCCCATAAGTAGCGTTCAGTTTCATGTTCATGTTTGACGGCTGCTGGTGCCGCTGGACGGGCCTCATGCTTGGTTAGCTGTGAGCAGAGAATCATGTGCTTTCTCCTCAGCAACAGTTAGGTGAATGAAAAATCTTCTTCACTGCCCCCAATTAACAGTGAAGGTCGAGCGCCAGAAAGTTATGATGCGATTTAACCCCCCGCATGAGGTCAATTTGACCTGAATAGCTTCCTATTAAGCATGATAAATTTGTTATTTTTCAATCCATTAAACCTTTTCCCCATAGTCCATTTAGTCAGGACAAACCACTGGCCTGCGGTAACCTACGTTTCATTTACGGCAAGCATGCCTCGAGAAAAACGGGATGACACAACAATTAGCTGAAATGACTTCAAAGTGTTTTCTGCCACAAGCTTTCGCTAATTATCAGTCACCAGTGTTGGGAGGGGATCCCTCCAGTGTGAGGGTCAATAGGGTAACATCAACAGCAGCATATAACAAAGACTAAACTTCAGTCCAGCCGGTACGACGGCCATCAATGACGCCTTGTTTTGACCATGGGATGGGACTAAGGGGAAGAACGGGCGTGAGGAAGCCTCTCTGACTGCACTGACCTGTCTACCAAAACCCCCCTGGGCAGACAGACACCAAGGCCTCCAACAGATGTCTTGGAAAACTGCCTCATTCATCATGGCACTTATGTGGAATCTCTTTGAACTGCTTTTTTTTTTTATTTTTTAGTTGGTGTCAAACTCGTCTCAGCCAGCACCACAGATGTTCAATAAAACAGATTCTAGCCATAGACAGACGTAGACGGATAAGTACACAGATAAGTAGATTATTCAGAATAGGGTTTCCATGTCTGTTAAGTAGGCCTTAGTTCTGAATGTCCTCCGTCACTGCCCAGCTCGTAAATCACACCCCTGAGGGAGCTGTTGAGTCGGACGTGTTATTGTGCAACATTGAGTACAAGCCCACACCACACTCATCTTTGTCTTGTGTTCACATAAACATACACACACACACACACACACATATAAGCAAACATAAGTTGGCATGTTCACAATGGAGTGTGAAGTCATGGCATGGTTGTAAGATCTCATGTCAGCCCATGTGGAAGTGCATTTCCCTCACACTCTCCATGCAGCCGCAGTGGGGTTTAAACTGCCCCAGGCAAAGATGACAAAATGACAAAGGCTAAACCAAAAACATTTGTGGTGTCAATAAAACTATTTCCCCCCATCAGCTAACAAAATAAATTTCTGCAAAAATAAAACTCAGAGGAAGAACCGCAGAATTTATTCAGCGGACTGTCTTTTGTTAACATTCCAGTTCACTGTAATGTAAAAGTGTTTATATGACTACCCCAGCCTGCCGGTACAGCTGAGTTTTATACTTGAGCGCTCCGTAGGGAGCAGGAAGAGAGGCCCCGTGTGTCCAGAGCCCCGTCTCCTGAGCAGCACTAAGCACTCAGCAGGCTTCAAGGGCGAATGTTCATTAGGGAGCCAAGTTTTAATAAGCCCGCAGACAGACATGCTGCTAAACAGCCTCAAGTGCCAGAAGAGGTGAGTTTACTTATCCTGCTGATCCTCGTGACTTCACATGGCATCATGAGCAACGCATCTCCATTGATGACCCAGTGGTCACCTACTGCACATCATTTACCATCAGGTCAGGGAGTTAATATGAGATGAATACTTTAGTTTATGGAGCTGGTGTTGGATAGATACAAATGAATTTAGGCTAAATCACACAATCTATATTATAATTCAGCCATTTTTAATCTAGTGAGGGTTAGGGTTAGTTAACCAAAACTTGTGCAGCATAAGCTATAACTTGCTTTGTGGTAAATCTAGAGTCTAGGTTAGGACTAAATGCCCTGCACACAAGCAGCTAAGCATGAAAGGTGTTCATTATTCACTTCAACGATTACTTTCCCAGTAGTTTCCCAGTTTCCAAGTTATCAGATACAAAACAGCAATCAGGCTCTTATGTTATCATCAGTAGCAAAGAAAATATTCTGACCGGTCATACAGGTAAAACTCTGAAATTTAAAATTTGACTAAAATGCACTGTACGTAATTACCACTGTTAGATGTCTCTCTATCCAACAATAAAAAAAACAAAAGGACATGATGTGAGGTAGCTGAGGTCATGGGATTTGTTTGTTTCTTTGAGAGACAGCCACCATTGCAGATGAAATTTTATCTGACTAACTGAGGAAACATTCATGGAAATGTTCATGGCCGAGACAATTAAATTATATAGTCAATTTAAGTTTTATTTATGTCACGCTTAGTCAATTTCCCAGCTTCCTCTCTGTGTGACTAATGTGACAGCGAAAGTGAGAGACACTCAACAAAATGAAAAGCACCCTGACCTTGAATAAAATGAAAGATTCCTATAACGTTTGAATATTGTTGAAAGCATTTGGGATAGTTAATGTACACTTGTCAACAAAATTGATGATGTTACTGGATTTAAAAAAATTATTAGATTATTATTATTTAGACTTATTTCATTGTAAACAGCTTTAAAATATTGTGGCTAGGCTTACAAAGCATAAAAAAACCCACAACATTGCAGACTTAGAATTGTAAGCCTAGCCAGCTAGTAACACTTGTGATTGGCTAGCTTAGCTCGCTGGCTAGACACTTTTCAGCACTTGTATGAAGCTAAGCTAACAGGTGGTAGGCTATAGCTTTATTTAGCAGACAGACATGAGAGAATTACCTTTTTTTTATCTCACTCAGTAAGAAATTGAATGGTACTCTACAATGCTGAAATATTCCTTTATCTGAAAAGTAACTAGTAGCTGTCAGATAAATGTAGTAGAGTAAAAATTAGATTTCTTTTGTATGTAAGCACGGGTCCTGTGTAATCTGGACTTTGTAACATTCCACTCCTGTTTCTCATATAGGCCTGTATTTAAAACTTCAACTTCAACTGTATCATGTCAATCAACAAACCACAAGAGCAGCTTTTTAATTTAAACAAATTATACTCCACAATCCACAGATAAGAGCAGGGTCTCCACAGCGGAGCTTTGGTTGGTTTTCTGTGACGAATGTGAAGCTGCAAGACACCAGCAATATATAATGTAATGAAACACGAAAACACAAGAGCATATCAAGGTTGTACTTAATCACTCTGTCATTATAGAGTGAGTTTAGCATGATAACTGATCCGGTGTTGTTTCTGTAATCTCAAAGTGCTCGGGTCTCCATGCAGAATGAGCTTCCTTTTTTCATGGAAAAATCCTGGCACGGGCCAGACCATTGTTTATCCAAGGAAAAGGAAAATTACTTAATGAATAAATACAGTGTGACAGTTGAATAGAAAAATATGTGATGACAGATATGACAATTATCAAGAGCTGTTAACAAAATGATAACGCCATCAGATTGTCCTTCAACTGTTTCTACTTAACTGCGTTGGCCCCCATGATAAGATAACCTAGAGGAATCAATCACAGGGCTGACATATTAAAACTTGCATGAAAGACCTTTATAAGGCCATTTCTGCGGGGATGTTTAGATAGATTTCAGACCAAATTTTGGCTTAAAATCTTGCACATTTTGTTCTGCAAAATTTTTTTTTGTGTTGTTTGGAAATTGTCTACGACTGCAGGGGATTTCATAATGGGCAAATTGAGAATGGAATGGAAGGGTGTAGTTCCTATCCATAAACAACCCCGTCTGTGTTTGTTGTTTGTAGATTGATCCAGAATATTTAAGGCCTCCCCTTGAAATAAACAAGATTCTGTGGCATTTTAACAAAACAACAAAGACAGATGCAGTCAGGGATATTAACACATAAAAACCTGGTTAATATTAGAAGCTGTGATGGTGGAATTCCTGTCAGTGGTACTACCGTTTTCCACCGCCTTATTGTTTTCATCTCACCAGTTGATTGTGTGTGATGAGATGTTTGGTAATCATTGGTCGTGATTGCTTGCAGAGGGCCTTACCATCTGTCCACCATTTAGCATAAAGAATGATTCCATGTTTGCAGTGAGGAGTCAGATCTACTTATTAGATCACTGCGTCATCCCTTATAATGATGGATAGTATCGTTAAGGGTCACTCTTTTATTGGTGAATTGATCAAAAATTTACTCAGTGTGTGACTGAGGCCAAACCACATCTGGAGGCAACCTGGGGGCTGTTAATCACAAACCTAAACAGAAAATAGCTCAATCTCCTTGTCACAAACACCCGGGAACTCCTTAAGTTGGAAAACAGCCTTTATTATATAATTCCCGTTCTAAGCAAAAGACAGATATGGGAGGCATTTTATATTTATGTGGTAACAAATACAAATTATCTGTGAATTCTGACATAACTTAAGTGTTAGGCTACATACTGTATTTGCGTGGGAGTTTGTCCCTGGACAAGTATTTCTGGGCAAATTCTTCGCTGAGGTAATATTTACTTTGCTGCAAAAATCTTGCTGTTGCATTCTCTAATGACTGTAACAAGATCGCAGATTAATTCAGTGGATGGAAAATATCTGAACCGTAGTCCATGTTCAGCGTTGGATAACCGACAAAATTTGTATGTCCTTGTGGAGCAGTTGGCCTGTTATTCAAAGGCGTACGGGCTTTGAAGTGATGTCGGTGGTCTGGAATGGACAACTTCATGAGTTTGGGGGATTCCATCAGGTCAGTGAAATATGTTGGGTAATTGGAAGGGGTAATGGTGGGAAAGAAACAAAAGAGTGAGGGGTGGGGATGCAACATCTTAGCGGGAAATCTGATTGATTGTGATGACAGTGTAATGACAGAGGATTTACAATGCATAGTTTGTTGCATGTGTTTTTGTATGCCTTTGCAGCCTGGACAATGTTACTGGTGGGCCTTCTTCCCTGTTCTCCAGGTTTGTTTAAATGAGGCAAACAAATGAGAGGCATTCCTCTCCTCTGTCTATCAGCCCAGAACAGGAACATGTATTTTCTTTGACTGAACTCATGCAGGAATTTAATAGCAACAACCCCTCTCCCTATGTGATCTCAGTCAGAGGCTGTTGCATTCACTTCTGTGCATGTGTTGAAAACTGTAAAGTATAAATGCATTCTTCGTCGTGTTAGCACCACATGACTGCTATCTTTGAGTAATTGCTCACAAAGAACACGAGTAACATCCCCTGCTTATAGCATAAAACACAGATAACTCCTTTCTTTGACATTGCTCAAAGAGGGTGAGTCATATCTCATCATGTAAACAAATCGGTGAAGTCATGTGTTCAGAAAATTAGAAGTAGCAAAAGGTCTTTATATTCACAGGCTTTAAAGGTATAGTTAAAAGTACAGACTTGTTTACATGTTTCTCCCTGATATTCTTGGTGCAGCAGTGTGCTGACCCATGATGGGGGTCCCTCTTCGGAGCCTCGTTTCAACCAGCCACCATAAAAAGAAAAATATACAGACAGATCCTCGTACAGCTCACACTCTCTGAGCAAAGCAAACACTCTCTGCCATGTCCATGGCCTCTCTCATGTCCTCACTTGTTTCTGGCCTTTAATGTTCTCCCTAGAGTGTCCTGGATGGTATCCTCATCATCCCGTTGGGTGGCTGACACCCTTAAACAGGAAGGAACTCCTGCCATGACCCACAATGCTAACACAAAAAGCAGAGAGGAGCATGGATGACTTACATCATATCCTGTTAAAGCTTGCTTGCACCTGGAACATGATAAGTTTATGAGAAGAGGGACCTGGAGAAGAGAAGTTTTGTGAATAATATCATGTTTTGCAGTTCAGCCCTCATGAATACATACACTGAATCCAATTTTTGGATGCAGCGATGATCGCCCGGAGGAGTCATGTGAATCTGCTATTCATGAGAACATAGCTGAAATGAAATCAGGCTGAAAACATGCAGTCTCTTTTTCAAAGGATTTAGGTGGCAGCCTGCCATTATCTAAACTGAGAGCTGGGCACGTTTCTGAAGCAGCAGCTGATAGGATGCAGGCGATCTTTCCGTCAGTGCGAACAGAGCCTCACCCTGTTCCCCTCTCCTGCTGGGGTGGTCCCTGCTGAGCCGACCATCTCTTGGCAGCGGACAGGAACAAGCTTTCCTCATTCAGCAGTTTCCAGCAGGTGTGCTGTACACCTCTTTCATCCACATATATAGCTCACTGGCTCAGCAGTTCCCCTTGAGTACATTTAAAAGTATGCGGTACCAGCCGAGACACACCAGCACCTCTGAGCCAAGATAAACGCGCACGATTGCAAAAATCCTATCACCATCTTGTCTTTGATGCTGCTGTCAAATTGTTTTTTCACTCAACAGATTCCACTTCACAGCACAGAAGTGAAGGTGATATGTGGCTCCGTAGTGTAAACACACTGTAAGCTGGCTATTGCTGATCCGTACACAAAAAAGAGGTGGCACATGTGCAGGCCAGATGTGGCTACTATTGTTGTGGTTTCTCGGTTGTGGACAGAGGAACTCATTTAAAACCTCATCCTCTTACTGGAGAAAGTATGAATAAGTGAATTCCCCCCTGAGTTGACAAACTCTGTGATGACTTTTAGCTCAAAAAATGACTAAACTTCCACATTTTTATTTGACTCAAACCGCAGACCAACACGGCGGTTCATTCACAAAAACTAAGCCTTAGATATTGCGGTGTGGTGCTGTAAGGAAACTCCACATTCAGCTACTTTACAAAACTTTTTAGGTTCAAGCATAGTAGGGGGGTAAATTAGAAACATCAGGCTTTTAAGAAACTCCTTCAGATTAAAAAGAAATATAAACACATGGTGTTTTTATTACATAGTTACGCTCTTTGAGGTAAAAGTTGTCTAGGTTGATACACTTATAATTTACCCTTAGATTGTAGTAAGTAAACTTAATAATTGACAAAAAAGTGCATTAACACATGTGCTAGAGGCTGGACAGTGGCACAAACACAGAGTCCTAGCTAGAGCTCGATATCCCCGCTCTGTTGAGCAGGATTTGGTTGGAGACGGAGCCTGGCCCGGTGAGGAGTTACAGTACTCAGGATTAACCCAGTGGCCTGAAGTTCCCCATTAGCTTTCTGTGGTTGGAAAGAGGGCCAGTGCCAGGCTTATTACCGTCTAATTCCAACCAGACTTTGGCACATTTCAAACCTTCAGGGTGGCAAACATCCCATCAAGTCTTGCTTATTTTTCGATCTTTTTAACTACGGGAGTCAGGATTAACAACGGTGACTTCGGTGCCGACCCTGTGACCCTGAGTCTGCCCCCATGCAGCTTTTCATCACAATGGAAGAATGTTTCTTCTCCATGGTTCAGGAACTTTTGAAGAATTTTTCATGCATTTACAGTTAAAGGGACAATTTGACATGGTGAAGTTTATGAGCAGACGGACTGACAAGAATAACAGTCTGTATCCAGGCCGGAGGTTCTGTGAGCCTGTATTCAGACACAGCAGTGCTTTTAACTGAACACTCAGCATACTGTCATGTTCACATGCAGTAAGTATAATGTTTTACCATGTTCAACATCTTAGTAAAGCATGAGAGCATGCTAACATTAGTCAGCTAACGCTAAAGACAAAGAACAGTAAAGTTAAAGTTAATGAAGTTAGGGGATCAGGGAAGGTATCACATTCCTCCTGAGAGAGACTTGAATGTTGGAACAAATTTCATGGCATTGCATCCAACATTTGTTGTTAATATATTTCACACAAAATCTGATTGTGGTACTAGAGGAAAAGAATAACCAAAGTGATTATGCCTCAACCTCTGGGAACAATGGCTGTATGAAAGTGGTGCCAGTTCATCTGTTAGAAGCTGATGTTTTTTAGAGGATACATGAAAAAGTTGACCGGTTGTATGTGAAAGAGGAACAGTCGAGGGATTACCAGAGTCAGTGGGATTCATCCTGCAGGGACCACGAATGTCTGCACAGAATTTTGCAACATTCTATGCTATAGTTGTTGAGATATTTCATCTAAACTATCTGCAAAATTGACATTGTTATCCTGTGGCCAATATGGTTTGCTGCTCTAACACTGCACTCATAAAGACAGTAACGGATTGACCTTTAAGACACAAACTGTTTGGACAATGAAAGGCTTGAAATTAATCAGTGTGTTCCAGTCCTTTATCCCACTTGGAAGTTTGCTGTCCTGGAACTGAAAAGAACCAGATTCAGCTGCGTGTTGCTGGAAGATGAGCACAATGTTTTTTACTAGAAATCAGAATGGATCCCACTTTGCAGCCTGTTCTTACCTGCTACGGTGGCGGCCATACTGACCGCCTGTTTGTCAAAGAGTTGGACAGTCTACAATGGAGGCTCTGTCTTTTTTAGAGGAAATAGAAGGACTAAAATGTTTGCCAACGCATCGCAAGTAATACAGCTCTCATCCCAGCAGGACATCTAACCCCATGAATCAATAGCTTCTCTCCAAAATCATATATAACATGGACAGACGTCAGCTTGGGGACACTTAATCTCTGTGGTAGAAGTTTTCCAAGACCACTTGAGGCTGTAAGCTTCTGCTTGTCTCTGACTTCGGCTGTTTGCACGGACGTTTATATCATTTTCAAAAACAAAACATGTGTTAGCGGTCCTGTTTTTGATAGAGAAATGTATTTTAATGAGGCCTTTTCATCTGTGTGTGGCAGCTTGTATGTGTTTTACAGTCTGGACTCGCAGCATCCCAGCATGTGTGTTGAGAGCTGAGTATCGGCACTTAAATCGCAGGGGGATTGATAAAGGTAGAAAGTAATCTGTTAAATAGCAACCAGTGGAAGAAAAAAAACCCACTTTAATCAGCAGCAACACACCATCTACACATTCCTGCGCCGCACTTAGCTGCCAGACCATTGTCATCACTGTGATGTGCACTTCTCACGGCTGTTTGTAACAAAGTCCTTAACCATGTCAACTGAATAACCACACTGCCACCAGTCATGAACGAAGTCTGTCAGGATCCTGATAGGGCAACTTCAGAAGAAACAGCTAAGGGCAAAAAAAAATTCCCCTCAAAAAGCCAAAGAGTCAAAGTTATTTTAGTAATCAGACATCCATCATGAAAGAGGCAAGAGAACTCTTTTTTTTTTGAAGTCTTGGTTGTTCTGGAGGAGGATTTTGCATGCTGAAGCACAGAGGCCTGATGTTTGCCAGTGTTTGGACTAAAGCCTAAAGGACTTTTTGCAAGTAACATGAAGTCAGTGCGCTATAAAAGTGAAGGGTAAACTTCCTGAGGAGAACTCCAGTCCAGGCCTGCTGCTGCTGCTGGAGCGAGGCTCCACTGTCCCTCAACAACCCTGATTAAGATTGGCCTCTAAATCGACCCAGTCATCACAGATGATGAATACCTGCAGCCAATCCAGTTGGCAGTTAATCAGTGGCGTCCAATCAGGTAATGAGGAACTGCATGTTGGAATGGGAAGCAGACAATCCCAAGGCTGTTTAGCAGGAAGGAGGGAGAGCGGTCATGTTCTAAAGATACTTAAGAAGTGCCGCGTTTGTGTTGTCTGCCTGGTGAAGATCAATGTCTGCAGATGGTTATCTTTGATCAGGGAAACTGATGGACATCTCCTCAGAGGCAGGGTGTCTGACTCAAAGATTGGGAATGAGGCACTGCACTTTCAATAATGTAAATTCTTCGGTTTAGGAGAAATAACCATAAATAGATTCCCCCTGGAACTTGGCAACCCTGAACCCCAAAAACCGAGCTGCAGTCAAGTCTGGAGATGTTTATGGAATAGTACACGGAAAATTTGTCAGAGAAACATGTTTTCCCAGCGAGTTAGTATCATCAGATGAATGCACAAAAAATGTACAGTATTGTTGCTGAGTGATCTCCCATAGGTTCTCTTGGGAAGGACAACTGTTCCAACATGGTACATTACTCTTAGTTAGGGCCAGAGGATGACTTTCTGATTTGTGTTCCCTCTTTAGCAAGCATTCCTGGGGGAAATTTGAGAGAGACCATTATGCAAATCCACAGGTGCATGCCAAGACCAAATAACTGGACTCCTGCCTCCAAGTACTTCAAGATGCCTTTCTGCCTGCTCCTGATAGTGTTCAGACCACAGCGTGAGGAGACACGCCAGGAACATGTGGGTGTAGCGTGAAGGGCCATGGGGCCTGCATGTCCAGCCTTCAAGTACAGCAATTAAAATAAGGGGTTTTTACTCATAGAGTCATAATCAGACACTAGATGACTCAGGGAGCAAACATTCATTCGTGCTTAAGTGTGTTCCTGTCACATCTTGTGCTGATATGGCTGTCAGATATGCCACCACCTCTGTTCAGTGAGAGGAAAGAAGGCCCCTGTTGTCCTAGTTAGGTGTTATTAAATTGCATGTACAGCAGCAGCACCTCTCAAAAGCCTGATTTCATTAGCCTGCTCCTTCAGCTGATATGAAACCAGCTTGTTTTAATGGACTTTGTTCACTTTCTTGTGTTTGTTAAGGTGTGCCTTATGCGCATGTGGGGGAAATGAGATATGTCTGAAATGGAGGGGCTTCAAATTGGCCTGCTCTTTGTGTTGAAGACTGGAAGTGAGGAGGGTCAGCTGAAGACAGGAAAGCTCATTATTTACTGCTGCTAAGCTGCTCTGAGAGATGACAGCAGGAGAAGCATGAAGCTTCCATTCAAGTCACGTGTAGAGCCACTGCCCCCTTGTGTATATTATGAGCAATCTCCTGGGCAAGAAATAAAGAGGAATGTACAAAAAAGTGGTCAGGCTGACATCTTTTCATGTGTTCATATTGCTGTAAAATAGTCTGATGAAATATGCAAACAAAATTTTACTGTTGGAATTTCTCATTTTTCTTAACATTCAACTGTACATTAATCGACTTAGTTGCAAAAAATACCAGACCTACAAAAACTTTCTAAAAGAACTTAATTCAGTTTACATTGACTATTGCAAAATAACATTCCCAATATATCTATATATGCCAGCAGTCAGAATATTGTTATTTTCATGCCATAAACCTTCTTTTGATTAAAGATACTATATGTGACATTTCGGCACCAATTACAATATATTTCCTATATGTTAAAGTAGTACTGTGTATGGTTTAAACTGCAATATGAAAGAACAGGAGTGAATGGCAGCATAATGAAGGTTGACAGAAAGACGTGAAACTGTTCATATACCGAAAGCTGATTCCAGACCTGCTAGAACATATAAGAGCTGTAAATTGTAAGAACTACTTTATAATGTGACCCCTCAATTGAGATTGGGCCAAATAATTTGAGGTGGATTTGACTTATTTAGCCACAACTGAACAAAATTCTGAGAGATTTGAGAAATTTGTTCAATAATTTGAGAAAGTCTATCTGAGCCATTTTTTGGGTAGTGGTGAGCTCACATGCATTCATGCATTCAGTCCATTTTTTTTTAACATGGTGGTCTTGGCAGGAAATTCCATCTTGTCCATGAACTTGGATCACTTTTATCACGTGTGGTTTCTCTTAAAAGCCTTCACATCCTTATTCATCCTGTGAACTTTGCTTTTTTTACAACAAGCTCTCTTTAAACTTGAATATTCCTTTTTATTTTTTAACAAATTTCTGTGCTGTGTTTCATGTTCAAGGTTTTGCAGGCAGAAACTTCAGACATACCTTAATACAGTTCCTGTTGGCAATGAGACAGAGGGTCTCATCACTCCTTGCACTTCTCTTGACATAATTTCTGGACAAATTCTATGTGGGTAGGCCAAATAATGTGAAAAAATGAAATAATGACTTTGTATCCAAAAGAAGGATCCATGCACACTAGGCGGACAATTTAGAATAAATCCCAAATGTGCACAGGTAGCTATATAAAGTGCATATACATTACATATGTACATTCATATTTTAAAAAATGTCTGTTTGAAGAAAGACGAATTAATTATTCATGCTGTAGACTGGGATAGGGTTTATATCTGTTCTTAATAATAATAATAATAAAATTACCTAAGATTTTTAGATGTGAAAATAAACATTTCTGGTAGAATGTCTCAAGTATTGTTTTGATGTTCCACGAAGTACCTTTAAAGAGTTTCTTCCATTCTTAGGTTGGTTGGTCCTCTCTTGAAAAAAATTTAAACCCCAGTTTATAAACCAATGGTCTATATATTCAGTGCTGTGTCAAGTCCAAATCTGGATTTC
The DNA here is from genome assembly GCA_029814765.1 of Acanthurus leucopareius. Classification (NCBI taxonomy): domain Eukaryota; kingdom Metazoa; phylum Chordata; class Actinopteri; order Acanthuriformes; family Acanthuridae; genus Acanthurus; species Acanthurus leucopareius. The sequence goes on along the minus strand of JAQMCX010000017.1, from coordinate 2,724,114 downwards.
AAAGGGTAAAAGTTGTGTGCAATCACACTGCCCAGCACAATCCCCCACAGGACGCACAAAAAGTGACTTAACAGGATATGAATTCAGTCCATCATTTTTTATTCTCATAAACAAAGGGCCTGCAGTGCAGAGAATCTCAAACATTCATCAGCAGAGACTTGCCATTAAAAAAAGAAAAGAAAAAGTACCCCAGCTTCAAAGTCATAGGCAAATATTTCACAATATCTACATTGCTAAAAGTCACACTCAGGTCATCTAATCCAGAAACAATCCAAACATAAAACAGAGTAATAAATGCTCATGAAAAGCAAAACATTAAACAAGGACATAAAACTACAGGACAGACCTCCTTCATATTTGTTTATTATAATCATATCTAATGGGACAACAAACACATGTAATGTTCTAACTACTTATACTCGAGATAAATATGATATCAGCCATTGGTATTGGTGCTGAAAACACATCCTGGTGGTTCCATTAGCACTTTAACATTTTATGTGCTCTCCTAAGTACATCAGGTCAACATTGCACAACCCAAACAAACACAAATTCATAAACCCTCTTATAAACCTCTTAACACTGTAAGAAAAAAAAAACAACCCGGGTAAAGCACAAGCAATGATCATCAAACCCCGAGCGGACGCTGTGTTGGCTCAGCTAGAACCAACACAGTCCATCCCTGACTGCAGCATCTTTCTCTGTCAACAATGAAGAAGTTAAATCTCTTAGTGGCCGGGTCAAACTTTTAACAGCCTACTTTGAGAATAATGTGGGCAGCGTTCAGAGTGCTCTGTGGGGGAACATGAACACATTCAAATCAAAATACTATTGACATGTATCATCCGTTGTTTTCTTTTTGCTTCCAGTCTTAACATGAATTTTCCTTAACGCTCTGCAAACGCTCTCACTGGCCGCACTCACTGTTATAAACTGCCTAATGAACATGTAAACTCTGGAACAGCAAAGAAATTGCTACACAATTATCAACAGAAAAAAAAAACAACTCTGTTGGCTCAGGATACTGTCAATACTAACAGCATTGAATATAAATAGTTGCACAGTAACACAGAGGGCATGAGTGCCGCTCGTAATGCTTCAGTTTGCTGAGGAGGGGGGATAATATGGCTAAAGTTTGTATAGTGAGGACCGGAAGGAGGCAACTATGAACCAGCTGTATGTGTATGCTTTGCTATACATGTGCTTCAACACATATGAACTGTGTCAGAGGATGCAAAGGTGGCATAGGAGATTCTGAGGTAAACCCATAAAAGGCTGTGAATGAAAACTGACAAAAGCAAACAGCACATACAACAAACATTGTTATATATGGGCCCTCTTTAACATCCAATCAGCACCCAAATCTGCCGTGAATCCTACATGTACTAGTAGATGTGTCAGTCTATATATTTGTATAATACCTGTCAACTATGCTTCTCGCACCTAAGCACCTCTTTGGATACAATCAGAGGCGAAGGACATGAATAAGGCAGGTTATAAAACATGACAAAATATTTTCCCGCTCCGGACAAACATATTTTAAACAGTAGGGGTCAACACAAATATTTTTCAAAGACAGAATAAGTTAAAAACATGTATAAAGAATAGAAATTACTTGGCTTTTTTTTAAAAACCCATTCATTTCTGACGAAAAAAAAAAAAAGCTTATAGAAATTATATCAACTCTCAACCCATGAAACGTGCAATAATAAAGAAATCCCTTCTCCTTCAATGTCAAATCAAAAAGGTAACCAGATGAAAACTTATGTATACACACTACTATGTACAAGTATTGGAATAAAAGAGTGATATTATATATTTACATACACACATCAGTCCCTGATCGATTAAGGCCAAAGTGCTGTAGATGCACGCGTCACCCACATCACATGTAGGCTGCTGTTGCACTTAAGTGTTCCTCAGTTTGCAAAATGCAAAAAAAAGCAGTTATGCAGTAATACTCAAGGCCTTTGCTCTAGCATCATGTCTTTCAAACATATAAAACTAAGCAAACTTTAGCATTAGGAAATAAAACGAGCCCAAACCTCACCTTTTTACAGCAGTTCCTGGTTTCCTTTTGTTTTTTTATACAAAAGTGAGATATTTTATATACATACAGTAGCACTAGAGTTCATATGGTCGAATCCAGTTTTCAGGACAGCCTTTCCGGGACTTCCTGTAACGCCCTCTCTTCCTGAGAGAGTATTTATAGGGAGTCTGGGGGGTTTCTTTTGTCAAGGAGCTCACTGTTTAATGAGGGTGAATGCAGGGAGCCGGCGCACTGCAGTGGGCAGTGCTGGTCTCCTCCTCTGCAGGTGTACCCATGGTGCCAGTGATGGGAGAGTCACAGCATGCCGAAGCCCTCGCTGCCCTCGCTGATGGCCAGCTTCAACATCTTGTGCAGTTCCTCGTAGGAGTCATAGGTAGGGAGGCACAGCTGGTTAAAACTAGACAGAAGAGAGAACCAGAGAGAATTGGATAAAGTTTGAATCCTATTTGTAACACTTACACATAATATTACAGTGATCAAAACATTTGCAGATCTAAACATTTCAAGCTTGGTGATATTCTATACATTTGTTAACATTAACATATCCAATGAAAAGGCCAAAACCAACAATGACTTCATTGTAAGCATTTCCTGGCCTGATATATCTTATTCCTCTGTTGCATAGAGCTCCATTGTTGTCCAAGAACTATTTAAAAAGCACCAGTGAGCCAAACTATTGTGCTGGGTGACATGTTTCGTCATTACCAGAAACACAGCAGATGAAGTTCATTTTGAGTTGATCCTACACACACCATCCTGTCTCCATACGTACTCACTAGAACAGCACATACACATTACTTTTCTAATGAACAAAGATGAGGAATAAATGCACTTTTTACTGCTTTTTGGGCAACTTTTGCTCAAAACTATGGCGCCTTAGTACTTTTGCAAGAGAAAAGGAGAGTGTACAGCCGTGTTGGCAGCTCTGTGAGGCTGTACTTAGGTACATATATGCTTTCAGCTAAATGCTAACATCTGCATGCTTACATGTTCACAATGACAAAATTTACATAATAATATTCAACTTGATAATGAGCTTGTTGTGTGAAACATAATGCTACAGACATTCAGACATAATGTTCACAGACAAGGTAAAGCTTTAAGGCTTCATTCATGCCAGGTTTTGTCACATTTGCAGACTTCTTTCATTTCTGACTGGTGTCAGGCGACAAAATGAAACAAGATTTATGAGATTTAAATCTCAAAGTGTTACATTTTAACATTTAAGCGTATCAGGTTGTGTTTTCCCACTCACCACGTGTGTGCTGTGGGCAAGGTGCTGTGTGTTGGGGCGGCAATGATCTGGAAGGAGGGGCAGAGGGTGTTGAATCCCCCAGGGGGAAGCTGAGAGGAGCCGGTGGTGAACTGCAAGAGACGAGCCAACTCCTCCTGGGTGAAGCTGGACACGACAGCCCAGAACCACTTCATCACCTGTGGCCAGAGAAAATGAACATGCTCAGACATTTTCATCACTGGCTTGCTGTTGGAACCGAATGGAGACAGATAATTTTCAGGACTGACTTTCTCTCTGAAGTGCCACGACCCGCCGACAATCACAGCGTGGGCCTTGAAGTCCTGCACGTTTATATCACCGGTGCCGCACATCAACAGCTGAGGAGATTAAAACAAAAAAAAATTTAGAATCGCCTGGTGGTATTTTGAAGATCAACATAATTTTTATTAGAAACGTCAAAAATACCTCCAGCTCATTCTCATCAAATATGGCTAGCAGGTTTTCTGGAACTAGTTCATTCAAACCTGCAAATGATAAGGAAATTACTCTTGCACATTAACCATTAATTAGAGGTATTAGCAAAAAATGTGAGAGCACAGCTGTGTTGGTTTCCTCACCTTTCAGGAAGTGCTCTACCTCATCTCTCACCTGGCTGGCCAGTCTGTACTGGGCCAGCAGGTTCAGATAATGCATCTTGTTTTCATTGGTAACAGCAATCTGAGCTCCGCCTGATATCAGCTCCACCACCTGCAGGAGAACAAGTGGCAGGATACGAATGTTCCACAAAACAAACAAAACAGGAGAACAAGATAAGACATATAAAGTTGAAACCTTTATTTCTGTATCGGTCTTAATGGCAAAGTGAAGACGAGATAGCAGTGACAGGAAGAATTTATGAGTTCAGTAAGAATTCTGCAACATTCTTGACCTGTAACATCTATGATTAAATAACTACAAAAAATATCTTTTGCCCCATATGTGTCTAATTAAAAGAAGTAGGTTGAATTCTTTTTCAGCTCAGGGAGTTACACAGCCTGTTCTTGTTTGGTATTTACAACAGAGCAACGAAGTTTAAGAAAGGCAACTGATACCCACCACTCCCTCTCTTTAAGTAAAACGAGCCGCTTGCCAAACAATCAATATGGTTTCTTTTGTTTGGCTAATCGCTCTTATCTTCTGTGAAATTTCATCAGAGATAAAAGTGGATGTTTCTGTCCAAAGCGTTGCCTCACCTTCTCCAGCTGTCCTGACTTGCTGTACTTCTCCTCAGCAAACACCAGGTCCATTTCGCTCACGTCATTGTTTAGAATGTAGCAGACCTTAGTTTTGTAGAACTCTTGGTCGTCTGTCTCAAAGTACTGTGATAAACACACAAGAAAATGTCATTTTGAAATAAATGTGGCACTTTATCTAAGAATAAAAAGATGACTGGTTCAGCTTCAGCACTCAGCTTTGAAATCTTGAAGTTGAATAAACAGCAAAACATGCTGGCTTGCGCTCCATGAAATTAAAATTGCCAAGAAATACATCAGTTTTCTTGGCTTTGTGAGGAGGGTTTAAGTGATGAGACAGACCAGCCGACAGCAGAAAGTAAACAATGAGCACATGACCTGTGCTGTGTTCCATACCTTGTAGTTCATCCTGAGGCCAATGATCTGGGCCAAGAAAGACCGTGTAAAGCGAGCTCGGACCAGCTGTTTGTAGGCTCCACCCAGCGCTGACTCATACAGGCACTTTCCAACAATGCGACCTGCAAACTCATACATCTTTAGACGTAGGTGGGCTGGCCGCTCAGCGTTTGGGTGCACCTGGAAGATAAAGACGAATGCTTTCTGTTTTTACACTGCATCTGAAAGTGATCGTGAGTGTTGTTTAGGTGTAAAAAAAAAAAAAAAGTGCGACTTACGAGGCCCTGGTTGTTTTCACTAAAGCGAGTGAACAGCTGATTGGAGGTGTCAAAGAGGGTCTTACAAGTGAGCTCAAACCACTCCCTGCGAGGCCCTCCCCAGTCCAGCGCTGCAGAGAAATGTCACAGGTTTTAGCAGTGTTGTCACCTTAATAAGTCACAGGCTCTGTATCTTTCATTGAAATCTCATTATTATAATGATTATTTTTCTTTTGTTATGTTCTTACTGCAACAAAAAATCCATAAAATATAAACTTCCATTAAAATATCTCAATATTTACAGTAGTTATATTGGGATGTTTTGTTTACCTTCCTCATCCTGAAACACAACTTCAAAGTTTTTACTCCAGTCTGACACTGAGAAGTTCCTTGTAGCCTTGAGGGACTGAACACAAGCAAGAGGGACAGACAAATGAGGGTTAAGGTTATTACTCGGATCAGATGACTGTTACAATTACATGCCTGTTTTCACAATGCAGACCTTATGAAACCCCTTCACAACACTGTGTCCACATAGTGTGTGTTTTTTCATCACTAGCAGGGTGCTAGGATGAAGTGCATGTGCAGTTAGAGGAAAAAAAAGGCTACAAATGATTGACATTAGCTAAGTAGCTAACTTAACACGGTGTTATCAGAGGGTTGACTGCACAGCTAACAACAAACTAATGCTAAGTGTGATAACAGCACAACACCCATGAGCTACACTGTTTAGCAATTTTTTTAGACAATTTATTGGTTACAAGGGTGATGTGTGACACGTCCCACCTCTTTTTATCATCTTACGTATGATTAGCTGCCTGAAAAGGAATGACTGATGACATCAGTGCCGACAGTTTTTTCACTAGAACAGCAGCTGAAGCAGACTGGGTGCAGTGCTTTTTCTTCAGATGGCTTCAAGCTGCGGCATATGCAGTCTCGCTGAGAAAACAATGCTATGTGGATTTGGGGCCTAAAGCATTACTTACTGAATCTAGAATTGAGTGTCGACTGATTTTTAGGCAGGTCTTGGTTCGAGGTCTCTTGGAGTGGATGTGCCTGAGTTCACGTTGAAAGAAGTTCACTTTGTCTTGGAAGGTTTCAGAGCCACCTACAGACAATATAATCAAATTACCGCCACAGTCTTATTAAGAAAAGCATTTACTGAGACCACAGTGATCACATTAGAGTGAGACAAACCAATGTTTTTGTGCAGGAAGCGAATGAAGGTGGCAGCCATGATGTTTCTGTCTTTGCAGCTGAGTTCCACAGGAGGTTGTATCCCATCATCCACCACTAGAGTTAGGTACTTGTGTACTGGGTCGGGACCATAATAGGTAAACTGAAAAGAAAGCAGGGCATTATGGTAAACTTGTCTATCCAAATGAACGTGGGTCATTCTGCATGGTTTTCTGACTGAAGTCACTTCTCTTACCTTTGTTCCTGGACATACTCGAAAGGTGAAAAGGCGCCACGGAATAATTTTCAGGTAGAACTCCTTCACGGAAAGTTGCTGTTTAACAAAAAAGCCCAAGTTGACTTGCATTAATTTTTGAGTTTTACCCTCTCAAATATTATATCTCTTACTTGCATTCACAAACACAAAGGGTGAAGAAGAAAATTCCTACAAAAGAAACTCAAACTTTGTATGTGCTGTCCACTTACCTTTGGTGATATGTAACAGTAGACCTTTTTTGGTTTCTTCACCTTCTCAGGTTGTCCCTCCACAGGAGAGTCGTGCTCGTCCTCCTCTTCTCCCATGGAGGGCCTCCTCTGAGGAGCCAGCAAAGAGGAGGCTGGTAACTGCCACAAAGAACTGCTATAGTTCCCACTGCTGTAAAGGTATGCCTCAAAGTAGATACTTATGCCTGGAGTGGACACATTCTTCTCCACACAGGCCTTCTCATTCTCTGAAATACACAATGAGATAACAGTATTATGTTCTGAAAGTAAAGGCGGAATGAAAAAAAAATAAACCTCTCTCTTCAGTGCAGTAAAATGTTCTTGAAAAGGACAGTGCATTATTTGTTCCAATTTCTTTTGTAGCAGAAAACTGTCCTTTGCAAGTGCAAGGCTTCTCACCATTGAGAACAATAATGTCAAATTCCCCGTTGCTGAGCGGCTGGTCCTTGTACGAGATGCGGGCCCTGAAACAGCCCGTCCTCCTCAGGGTCAGTCTCAGCAGAACCTGGCACTGCTGCTTGTTGAGTGAAACGGACTTACTGTAGTACTCCTCCAGACCGTCATCATCCACCGTGCCAAGCTGTAAGGGCGGGAAAACTACAATGAATTCCGGCTCAGACTTTTTAAAATATCAAATTGCCCTAAAGCAAGAACCTTCCTTGCTTTACTGTGAATCTACTGGGAACAGGATGGTGGAGAGAGGAAGGCTGTCTTTCATTTTTACAGTAGTAAAAGCAAGAATTAAATCTTCTAACCACAGTATAATGGATAATATGGAGGAGTTTTATCGCCTTACAGAATGCACATGGACGCTGTAGTTGGCTTCATCTGTGAGAGATGTGGAGTTACTGGTGGGGTTTCCATACTCGTCCCTAGGCTCAATCTGCAAAGTGTGCTGCTGGCCATTTGTTAGCACCAGGGTGGAGAAATGGTAGGCTATCTTGGTTTTGGATGGGACAACTGTACCTGAGGTGAACAGAGGAGCAGAAAAATACTAAGCCATATAAACTAGTCAAATCTATAATCAAACACAGCAAAATATGGGTTGGCTTTAAAACGGATACAAAAGTTGATACCTGGCTGGAATATCTTGTAATAAGGGCTGTAGGCCACATTAAGGCCACCGAGCTTGACAGCGACCTCGTAGCGTCCAGCCTTTCGCACTGTGAAGGCCACTTTAACTACATTGGACTCTGGCTCTTGCAGAACCTCCTGAGTGACAGGGATGTCCAGAGCTAGTTCAATGTGGGTAATGTTGACTCTCAGTCCCACAGGCCGATGGGCCGGGAAAGGCTGGCCATTCTTATAGAACAGCTGAAAAGTCACAGGTACAAGTGGAGAATCATTTAATGCAGAGAGAAGTTTTGCAGCTAAATACTCTTCAGACTGCTGCATGCATAAGTCGCTGGTAAGCCAGTCAACTAGACTTGAGACAAGAGGATTTAATCATCACCTGGACTCTGAAGCTCATAGTCTGCCCCACTTCTTGCGGTTCCTTCCAATCCCAGGACACCTTGCAGGAACGTGGGTCCAGGTAGTTGCCCCGGACATAGTCGTAGATGCTGCGGTCACCACGTCGCCCTGGATCCTCATTCTGCAGGAAGCTTACCACCCTCGCTGCAAGCTCACAGAGGAACTTGATGGTAAAGACAAACGCTATGATGGAAACAGTAATTCCACCTGCCACGAGAAAGGAAGAAACACAGGAGACACACTGTTCGGAAACGTGTTTGCAATAATTGCAAGGTATTCATCTTGCTTTGAAAAAAATGACTCACTACTAAAACAGAGCAAAGATTCAAGCCTGACAAGATGCATGTGGCCAAACTTTAATAACAAAACCAAAAGTAATTTGTTAAGCTTGTCGCACCACATCACAGTTAAAGTACATGCATGCATGCAAGAAGTGTAAGAATGAGTCACTTAGTAACAATTCCAGAACCAGCCAGATTAATCCAAACTCCAAACCAGGCAGCTAACACAGCACTCACCAATCACGTAAAACATGAGGTCCCTTATCAAGAAGCACAGTGCCACAGTACAGCCAAATATGAGAGCTCCCGCTGAAAAGACAAGTGGAAAAAGGAGCAATGAATAATTAAAATGAGTCAATACACACTTTCTGCTCTGAACATGCAGGTTAAATCTTAATGTTTCACTTTTGTTTCTTTTCAAATATTTTTATAGTTTTATAGTTACATAAACACAAGCTCAACACTGCTGTATCTGACAAAGAATCCTGTAAAATGAAGCTGCAACAAATGCCAGGAAAAGGTGTTATTTAAGTGCTTAAACTTGAATTTTGGTAGTTAAAAAAGTTAAAAAAATAAGACCCATGGCAAGAAAATCAATGTAATAAGGGTTATGGTTGCACACTAGGAATGCTATAATGACACCTTATTCATATTATAATTAAGTTATACAGCATATATCAATCAGCATCAACAGTGTGTTTTATGAGTGAGGAAAAACAGAAAAGCAAACAGCTGTTGGCAGTTGTATTGACGTGAAGCAGCATTGAACTCTGCCAATAAAACCCTTGAGCTACATACAAATGATCTATGACTCTTCTTGAAACATCATGTCTTAAAACACTAAGAAACAGTTAAATCCATCTTGTGTTTACCTTTCATATTAAAATTCCTCCTGACAGTGCAGTTGTGGAGAGCAAGCCAAACTAAAAACCACTGAAAAAGCAAAAAATTATCAGGATCTCACCAATTGACCACTTCTCATTCAGACGCCTCTCAGCAAGGCTGTGCACCAGTCGGATCTCGTAGTCCTGGTCACGACTCCCCCTGGAAGTTTGGAGGACTTTGATGCCAGTGGACAACCTTATGTAGTCTTCGTAGTAGTAGCCCCAGGCAGCTAGAGACAGCTGCAGTTCACTGTCAAACTGAGACAGATCATCCAGATTCATACAACCCAGCGTCTTCAGTCTGTAATGGAAAACAAAATAGAAAGCAAGTGAATAAGAGCCAGTTAAAGAAACGTTTTACAACTTTACAAGCCTTTAGAAATGCAACCCTACCATGACTGCTTTGAGTTGCTCCATGTCTATTAAGCAAGGTTATTGACCTAACTGCACACAACAGGTTGTCCTGCACAGAACAAACACTAGTGTCTGTGAAAGTCTACATAACGAGTAACCTCAGTCTTATCAGCTAAACTTTTTATATGTGTCCAGAGTCCTGAGGATGTGTGGCATGTTGTGTCTGGACTTAAAAAAAAAACAACCTTCAGATTAAAGTAATAAAGCTTTATTATATGGAAATTTCAAGATAAGTGTAGTAGAAAAGTAAGCTCAGGAGATATGTGTGTGTACTCATTAAATTAGAGCTACTGTGAAGCTACTGTTGCAACATTGTGTCTTTGTCTGTTACACTGAAATGTGCCTGTGCTGAAATTAATCTTTCATTGTATAATTACAATGGCCACACAGCATTATCTCAATTATTACTGACATAGGATAGAAATCCTCTAGTAGTATTTATATATACCATAGTGACAATAATCTTTTTTTTCCTTATCCCCTATTCAAATATATAGTTGTAATTTTTTTTGAAAACTAATAAATGGCTTGTGTGATTTTTTGTCACTAATCTTCCCATTTACGGTATAATATTTTTAGCCAACAGACAAGCCCAAAGAAAATCCTCTGTTACTTCACAAAATGGAAACTCAACAACAACACGTGAGAATCCAATCAATCAAAGTAGCAAAAGAGGAAGCAATAGTGTGAAAGCCATGACCTTCAGAAACCAAAGTGTGTCCACTTATGAATGTTTCACAGTTTTGCCTCAAATCATGAACCATTAATACATGACATGATTATGTGATTGAGAAACACAAATGACCTTCATATGCATTAACTCTGACTTTTCTTAAACTCAGGGCAGGGCAAACAGGAAACATTCTGATAAAGCAACAACTACTTATCATAGCTGGTTCTGGCTGCATCAACAGAAAGCACCCAACACACGTACACAAACATCTGCAATGCTGCAGGGTCTCACACTTACAGTCTCCAAAGAATACTTTTTACTGCAGTGACCCTCTGAAACACTGCAGCCTTCACAGCTCACTGTCAGCAAACTAAGCTAGACATTAATGGAGAGGGTGCCCTCACCTGGACATAAACGAATATAGCCTGTGTGAAGCAATGTTAAACATCACCCAAACCACATAACCACTTCAGAACACAAACAAAGACCATGTTTCTAAAAAAAAAATCAGCATTTATGACATGCCAACAAGTAATAGTTTCCATGAAAAGGAAAATTGTTTGGCAGATTGATGTGGATGTTAAAGTTAAGACCTTTCATTGCTTACGTATGGTAATAGTGCTCCAGGTTCTGGGAGCAAAGCCACTCCTGGAAGGCAAAGTCTCGGAGCAGCTGGATGTGGGCCTCTGCTATTTCCCTCCAGCGCTGCTGCTCCTTCACCACCTCTTCCAGACGACTCAGTACACTCAGACTCAGTTCTTCCAGTGTCTGTACATCTGGATGACACATGAACAGCGCGTTATAAAACCCCAAACACATACCAGCCAACAAATCAGCATCAGTAAGGCCAAAGCACAGGCTTGAGAATTCATTAAAGTCTATTATGAGGAGTGTTTCAGCCTACACTAAATGCCCCATGCATACCACATGCATCTCTTATGAATTTTTAGTGAACAAAACAGAAAATTGAGCAGGGTCAAAGCAATAAACATAACAATGTCCTTGCAATAAACATTGGCCTAATTTAAGTTCAGTTAAACCTGACACTTATCCCTGGTACTTTTGCAAAAGCTCTGAAAATTACTGGATAAACTTGCCCTCCTCGAGCAACCATCCAAACAACAAAGTTTCAAGCAATAATAACCCCTCTTTCAGAAATGTCCTTGTACAGGTCACTGAAACTACATCTACTTGCTTTACCCTTGATTAGACTATCAACCAAATTGCAATCTGCTATGTGCATATAAGTATCAAATAAAGGTGACTGTAACCCACTGACCTTCAAATAAATGGCTGTATTGAGAGAGGCTATGTCCTTGGAGCCATTCCTCAATCTGACTTTCTTTTCCTTTCTTCCAGTGCACTTCCCAGAAGAAGATCCACGACAGTGAGCAGAGGAGGAAGGTCAGGAAGAAGCGGCGGTCCATCAGACCATCTTTCAGCCTTCACTCAGACTCCTCCGTCCTCAAAGGAAAACTGCCACACATCAGGGGGGCTAGTCAAGTCCCCTACAGTTGAAAAAAAATATGCTAGTTTGAAATTTTGAACAAAATGCTCAAGTTTTCAACAAAAGGATTCAAATGAAAAGCTTTGGTCGAACAGATGGGAAATGATCAGGCCTAAGAGCTTCACAGTAAAGTGCTTTGCCAGAAAGCATGAATATTTAAGCGTCACCTTGGAGAAGTGTTGGCTGACGGGAGAATAACAGTAACTTACATTTGCACAACACTGAAATATGCATGAAGAACTTGGCAACAGAATGGTCGTAAAAACTCTCACCAGCTTCAGATTAACCACGACAAACGAGCAACGGCAAAGAAAACAAGGTGAATGACAGTCAAATTGCGATTTATCCCGTCCTCAATCAACAGCTAAGATGATGGTGACTGCACCGATAAGGATGAGTTGACTGAAAGTGCTAGCTCAGGTGTCAAAGCTTGTCCAAATGACATTCGCTGACTGTCAAAAAACAAACGGATAGCTAAGTTAACACAATAACATATTCAGCGAGGTGTGCTTAGGAGATAAGTTTATCCGAGAGTTGTCTAAACGACGCTTGCTATACGAGGAAATGTCGAGAACGGAACATAAACAGAGTGCAATATCATCATTTCACGCTAACCCCAAGAGCGCAAGGTAAAGCTAGAGGCTAATGATAACAACTGCAGCATCTGCTACGTTCACGTTAGTTCACTAGCAAACGAAAGAACAATGCTAACGGCTAGCCAAGTTAGCCAACAATGTAAGCGTAATTTCAGAGGGCCCGTCAGCAACCCAACGCGGTTATACAGATGCACGTCACAACACATTCATTAGACGCCGCTTGCAATAGCACAGCTACCCACAGAAAAAAACTGGAAATGTGAAATATGTCCTTTGCTATTATACACTGACTCTACCTTCGTCTGTCAGGCATTAGCTTTAAAACCGGAAAACACGCAGAATACGTGTCGATTTTTGATTTCGTCACCTGCATCGATACACGAGGGGAAGGGAAGCGTAGGATCGGTGGACTCAAATTTAAAACATGGTATGTATTGTTGTTACGTTGTTTTATGTTGTGTAACAGTCAAACTAAGGCTATTTTGAAAAAAAATGTTTTTTCATTTAAGTATAAACTTTAAAATTATTAAGTTAGTGTTGAAGTCGTTCGTTCATGGAGGCATCAAAGCTAAGTTGGTTAGCCTAGCGACTAAACGCTAACTATGCTAAAATTATGCCTACACGTTCAGCTTTTCGGAGGAATAATTGTGTAACGAAGTATGCAATTAATCTACTTTAATCACACTGAATATTCTGGATCACAGCCTTTATGAAATTCAATCAACAGTTCTCTCCCAAAAAAACTGAAACCCCACTTAGATTTTTCAGTGTTAATTTTATGACTTCAGTGTTTAATGTTTTTATAAATACTGTTATACTACTTTACTATATGGCCCAACTTAGAATCCAAAGAACAGCTGTAGTAAAGCTTAGATTTATTTTTCTGTGAGCTTGTTTTGTGAGATAAACTCACACTCTCAACTTACACTATTTTAACAGTTGCTACCCCTGCTGTATCATGATATACACTATTGGATATGATTTATGTGTTTCAAATAATTTATGTGTTTTAACTTGTTTAATCTAGGGGAAGCAGAAGACAAAGAAGTTTGCTGCAATGAAGAGAATGATTAATTTGAAAGATCAGAGAATGTGAGTTTTGGTCATCGATTTTTCTTGTCTAGTCAAAACCAACTCAGATTTGACAGTCCTTTTCATTAGTACTTTCCATATAATAAATTCAGTTGTCAGTCACAAAAAATAACTACACAAAGCTTTTCAAGTTGTGTGAGAGTGCTCTGTTTGTTTGTTTTGTAGAAAAGAGAAAGACAGAGCTAAAGCAAAAGAGAAAAAAAAGAAAGATCCATCGCAGCTGAAAGAGAGAGAAGTGTAAGTTTGCTACTCAAAAGCTTAAATTGGATGATAAATTTGGTTGGATAGCTCCTCATCTGCATTTCTTTTAAATTTCCTTGCAGGCCAAAGCACCCATCATGTCTGTTCTTCCAGTACAATACCCAGCTTGGTCCACCATACCACATACTTGTCGACACCAATTTCATCAACTTCTCCATCAAAGCCAAACTTGACATTGTTCAGTCTATGATGGACTGTCTATATGCAAAATGTAAGTGTTATTGCCAAGTGGTAAGTATATATGGGAAAAACAACCATTTATTTTTAATGTAGTAAGTATACAAGAATGATACAGACTTAACATGCTGTTTTTTTTCTTCAACTTTGTCCATTGCAGGCATCCCATATATCACTGACTGTGTGATGGCAGAAATTGAAAAGCTTGGAATGAAGTACAGAGTTGCGCTCAGGTACAAGCTGCTGAATATAAAAATGATTCTGGGATCATGAACCTATTCTTTTTGTCCATAAGTTATTTCCTGATGACAATTTTTGTTTGTTCTTTTTTTGCAGAATAGCCAAGGATCCAAGGTTTGAGCGCTTGCCTTGCTCACATACAGGAACATATGCTGATGATTGTTTAGTCCAAAGGGTAACACAGGTAATATGCTTTAATGTACAGCTGTGGCTTTATGTACACTTAGTAGAATGTCAGTGTTCTCTACATAATTAACACCACAATATGTTGAGTAATAGACTCTACTCAGCACAGTTTGGTTTATCAAAGCACAGCATGAGTAACATTTATTATGACTCCACTCTAATATATACAGGTTAAGGATCTTAGAATGATGCTTGTAAGCTTTTGCCTTAAAATAGCTGTGCTTTCCTGCTGTGAAAGGGTGATTTGTCTGTTGTTGAAAAGGGTTGTAACATGCAAGTATGGTGTGCAAACAGTGAACATCAAATCTCAATTACAAAAATAAAAAGAGAATAATACAGAAGTGTATAATATCAAAATATTACTCAAAAAATTGTATAATTAAAAACTGATAAGAACAGGAATTAACATAACATGCATTATATTTGCATTTCAAGGTCTAGAGATCCATTATATGTATACAGCGTGTAGGTGTATAAACATTTGTAAAAAAAACCCCCCAAAAATGTCCTTGTGTTTGTTCATCTGATGACAAGATTACAGTCCCTGTTGAACTTTACGTTTTTAGATGTAGTTATAGTCATATTTACCAAAATGTGTTCTAAAAAGTGCCACATTAGACACTGTAGGCAGAGAAATGCATTTCATGTCCAAGTAGTGCAGGATAAGACAGATGTTTTGCTATACACCTCTTAAGGTTTATCAAATTGTTATGATACTAAATAAACATACATTTCCAGTAAAACCTGAAGACATGAGTTGGTCTAAATAGAACAACTGAATTTACTACTTTGGCTCCTATGCAGCCCCCTCCCTTGGCCTGTAGTTCCGCTTAATGTCCTGCCCACAGCACTATCTGATTGGTTACATGCCACGAGTAATAGCCTATTAACAACCCTAAAAGCTACTGTGCCACAGATAGCCAAAGAGGAAGGCCTGTGCAGACTAGAGCTGCTCTGATCAGCAAGTGGATCTGCGTCCTAATCTATTGGATTAAGAAATGCGTTTCTCCATATGACAGTAACACCAGCGGTTGTCCAACTAATGAGAGTACAGTTCGAACAAGAGCATGTCAATTAACTGACCAGCAGGTGTCAGTCCCTAGACATTGATAATGCAGGTCAACATGCTCATTTGTAGAGCATATACAAATGAAGAGTAAAGTAAGATACATAGATGTTTTGTATATACTGTTTTGACATGGTAATTTGGATTGTTGTATGCTTGCAGCCCAACTGTCATCATGTGGGTTAATATACATTTTTACTGCTTAACCACCTAAACATATTTCCACAGCACAAGTGTTACATCTTGGCCACTGTGGACAGAGATCTAAAGAGAAGGGTGAGAAAGATCCCCGGGGTGCCCATCATGTACATCTCTAACCACAGGTACAGTAACACTGTTTTAGCTGTGTAGCATATTTTTTTTCTTGCATAAAATGAGATTTTATTCTAAATTCAGTACCAGCTTCATCAAAACGTGGAAATACATATTTTTTTTGTCTTCTTACAGGTACAATATTGAACGGATGCCTGATGACTACGGTGCTCCGAGGTTTTAATGTTTCTACAACTGAACCAGACTTGTAAATAGACTGATATTTCCTATTCAAATTGTTTTCTTTTTTTATAAATATATGGAAATTATTGTTGGGTTTTGGAGTTTGATTTGAAAAGGAGTGGGTGTTTTTGAACAAACAAAAAATTATTTTAGGTTTTGTTGTAAATTCTTGCTTCATTAATAAATGAGTGGTTGCAATGCATGTCGCCTTCAGTCCTCATATTTGTAACTTATCAAATGTGTATATGAATGGATGCATGTGAATCAACGATGCTATTTTGCCATGGTATATATTAGGCTCATGTTTCACACAGTTGTGTCTTTTTTCTCAATCAATCATCAGCTTAGAATATGTTACACTAGATTAACTAATAATTAAATGTCCAATAAATCAATATTATCTCCAGAGCCTTCTTGATATTGAACAAATTTTTAAAAACAATACTTTATTTCTCTTTTGCATCTGATATAAATAAGTAAAATATCTCTTTTCCATTATCTTTTAATTAATTAATCAAATAAAAGTAATTTTGATTTTATCTTTTAAGTATGTATGAAATCTATTTTTTTCCTCTTTCCACAGTAGAACCAAACACTTAACACTAAGATAACTATACTGTCACATAAAATGGAAATGGTGCGTTTTAGCGCATCTCAGATCGAGGGGCACCTGAATGCAGCATTTGTCACGGCTGAGATCATCCGCTCAGCATTGCGCATGCGCAGTAAACGGAGGTCTGGGAGTGTCTGAGCGGCTCGTTGGACGTGAATCCAACCCGCAGTCGCTGAGCCCAGGAGCATCTGCGTGAACAATGAACCGGCTGACTTGGGAGGAAATGATTTGAAACGGAGATGAACCGGACGTTTGAGGAGTGTCGAGGTGATGGGATTGTACGGCAGCAGTGATTGACGGGAAATCTGTGGCGTGAATGACCTCTAGCGATACGGGGATTCAGTCATTTCTAATACTTTGTTGTCTGCAGAGTCAATCCTCTTACAGACTGATAGCGTTACGCTGGCGGACTTGTGTTTGCTTGCTGATGAACTTTTACAGTATCGTCATTAAAACAGGCTATAAACCTTAGTGTCTTTGTTTATTTATTTATTTAAATGAATGGCTGATTACTGAATGGCCTGTGGTCTGATAGGTTTAACCAAAGTGCTGAATGCCTACAGCAAAATCCTTTATCTCAAAAACAGGAATTTTTTTTTTCATCTCCAGCTACACTGAGAGATTTGTTTAAGTCCCCACAGATCACCTTCAGTTTCAGGAAACCAGCGCACTGACTTTTGTTTTGAGGCTTTGCTGGCAGAAGCTGCTTGGTGTCATGAGTGGGCCATCTGTTGTGGGAACCTACTTAAACCTGCGAGCAGATTAACCAGCCAAAAGGTCCGAGGCATCAGCTTGGACGTTTTGCGTGCCTGGACTCAGCTCTTGTGAAGAAGGGATGCTGAGGGCCACTGTGTGCTCGGTGCAGGAGAGGGACGAGGAGCAGGAGGATGAAGGTGAAGAAGAGCTGAGGGATGGGGGGGTGCCTTTCTACGTTAACAGAGGAGGCCTCCCGGTGGATGAGGAGACTTGGGAGAGGATGTGGCGCCATGTGGCTCGAATACACCCCAATGGTGAAGCTTTGGGGAAGGAGATCAGGGCTGCCACTGACCTGCCCAAGGTAAAAGTGCTGTATAAGTAGAGCTGCAGCTGCTGATACATGACTTGAGTGACGGATGCTCTTTACGCTGTGCATGTGAAACTTGCACATAGCAGAGAAGCAATTTACACCTATGTGATGTGGGAAAATGTTGACTTACAGTGTTACTATGCGGTCCCGAGTGACTGATAGGAATACAGAGAGCCACTAGCTGCTGAATCAACCAGAAATACTCCACTATGACCTATGATTTGTGCTCATTAGTGCTTTTTCCAAGTTCATCACTGCAGGAAGACTCAATGCTTGTTTTGTTCACAGTACTTCTACATGCCACGGATGTTTTAGACACTGAATTGTTCTTTTTATTCATTCCTCATTGGGGGGGGGGGGTTAAAGAGATAACTCTTGTCTCTAGATATGGTGGACAGAGAGGAACTTAGAGGTTGCACAAGACCATATTCATATTCTGCAATGTACACTGGGATTGTACAATGGTAATGCAGTTGTTTGGATGCTCTGTTCCACAGATTCCAATACCGAGTGTGCCTACATACCAACCTACCACCACTGTCCCACAGCGCCTGGAAGCCATACAGAAATACATCAGGGAATTGCAGTATCCTTTGACTAAGTTGCACAGATGGCTGATCAGTACCAATGTAATTATTTGTGTTTCATAATATGTCATTTATAGTCAGAAAGATATACTTTAGAGAGCGATCCTACTCAAACTAATGTAAGAATTATGCTTACTAACTACCTCTATTAATCCTACTGACCCACTGTTTTCACACACACTGATAAATATGGGCCAAACATTAGAAAGTAGGCCACTGTGGATACTATATTAAGCCTGATTTCCAGTCAGAGCAGAGATTCATCCATAATTAACCAATAACCTATGAATATCACAAAGCACTTTGAGTGTTTGTTTCTCCTCCCTGCTGCAGGCAGCTGAGTACTCCTGTTATGTTCTGACCTTAACTGTGTCCTACAGATACAATCACACAGGAACACAGTTTTTTGAAATCAAGAAGAGCCGGCCTCTTACTGCGTAAGCACTTTTTTTTGCTTTTGCAGGACTGATCATCATCGATAGCCTCACAGAGCTTTATGACAGCCGTTACAGGATGTCTGCGACAGCGTCTCTAGTCTTCTCACGGTTCAGCTTGTGCTGCTGATTCATGTGAACCAGCTGCATCCCTGGGTTTTGTTAGTGGAAACCATTTGTGGAAACTGATGTGTTGCAGCTGAGATCTGGAGCATTATTTTCCAGACCTTGTTTTATTAGATTTATTAGCACAAATTTTATTTCCCTTGCTCATGGAAAAAATTTTTTTTCCGTCTGCATTACAATCAATATCAGTGTGTTTATTATTTGTTGTGCACTCAGTAGTGTTCTAGTGTCTTGTATCACAGATAACCAGTCAGTGTGCTGCTCTTATGTTTGATTGTTCTGCACAGGTTGATGGACATTGCTAAAGAGATGACACGGGAGGCTCTGCCAATCAAATGCCTGGAGGCCGTGATTCTGGGGATGTATCTTTTAAAGCAGCAGCTCATGTTGCGTGACGCTTTTTGTTTTGATGTTTTAAAGTTGTATTGTTGTGTGTTTTATTTAAAAATGTCTATGGAAACTGATTGTATGTTGTCTTTCCAAAGTTTGCTTAACACTAAAATCTGAGATTGATCTCCCTTGACCCAACTTTGCACAGTTACCTCACCAACAACATGCCGGGTGTGGAGCGCTTCCCCCTTAGCTTTCAGTCTCAGTTCTCAGGAAACCACTTCCACCACATCGTGCTAGGGGTCCACAGTGGGGGACGCTTTGGCGCTCTGGGCATCAGCCGGAGGGAGGACCTCATGTTCAAGCCTCTGGAGCTCCGGACACTGATGGACTTGGTGCAGGAATTTGAGGCGGCCTACAGGGGCTACTGGCACACCCTGCGCAAGGTCAGGATCGGCCAGTACGTGTCACATGACCCTCACAGCGTGGAGCAGATAGAATGGAAACATTCCATTCTAGACTTGGACAAGCTGACCAAGGAGGAGCTACGGAAGGAGCTGGAGAGACACACTCGAGACATGAGGCTGAAGGTACGGCACAGTGATGGGGTTTTCATTGTGAATGGTTGTGCAGGAATAGAGCGAGCTGAACAGATGTTTTGTTTTATGCATGTTCAGCATTTACTGTACATTTCTTATTACTTCTCAATTAGCATTTCCTTCTTATTCAATTGTTCAAATTTTGCATATTTGAAGTCTCATGCTGCTGCTGTTGATATCAGCACAAACTGATGGAGCTCTTGCATCAACGGCAGACAATAATGACAAATGTGATTTGTCCTCAGCAGACGGGCAGCCCCTCCCAGCTGCTCATTAGATTTCTGTTGACGTGCCGTGTCCTCACACACAGTGACACCAAGCTGACCTGCTCTTTGAGGGGTGATTTCTCTTGAATGATGCTCTCTCATCACCTCTCATGCTAACTTAATGAAGGCAGCCTTGATGCTGAGCTCTGTGTATAATAAAACTGATGTGATGGCTTGACTCTGCTCTGCAGTGCTTCATGCATGGCCGGCTCAGTCCATCAATAGCAGATCATTTACAGTAAGTGCTCCGAGAGAAGTTTCAGGCACTGACACAGGGCCTCTCCTTGTACATGAGCATAGATAGCTTGACCGTGGGAGGTGTTTTAAAGTGATAAAAACGAGGATGTGTGATTTTTTTTTTGCAGATAGGAAAGCCTGCACCGCCCTCTCCCACCAAAGACAGGAGAAACAGCATGGGTTCACCCCTCAGAGGACCAAGCAGCCCCATACGCAGGATCAGCCGTGTTGAGAGACGGTATGATTAATCATGTGCTCCAAATAACTTGAGCTTTTTACTAAAAATACAGGCACTAAAGCCACTGAGGGAAAAAACGCTTTTAGTCACTGGGAAATATTGGGACAGTAGACATCTCATGACCGAGGGAGAAGAACTTTTTGAATTAGTCACAGTTCTTCTTACATGAATTCAACTCATTGTCTTGTCTCATAGTTTTTTTTTGTGTTTGTTTTGTTATAGTCCCTCTGGAGAGAAGAAGGTTTTGGAGCAAAAACCATCAGCAGACATGAATGGATACCAGATTCGAGTCTAAAGAAGAATTTTAATGTTAGAGGGTACCACACACTTTGTTTCACGGGGCCGTAGGTCACCAGCAACTTTTCCACCTAAGACGAATGCCTCATCAGCTTCCCTGTGTGTGTGTCGTTAGAGGTGTTTT
Source organism: Acanthurus leucopareius (assembly GCA_029814765.1). Taxonomy (NCBI): domain Eukaryota; kingdom Metazoa; phylum Chordata; class Actinopteri; order Acanthuriformes; family Acanthuridae; genus Acanthurus; species Acanthurus leucopareius. The sequence continues at coordinate 2,703,003 of JAQMCX010000017.1, read as the reverse complement.
CTGGAGGTGTACTGTGCAGAGTATTTGGTGCTGGCAACGAGATATATGACTCTTCCCCGACACTGGGCGAGACTACCACTCGGTGTGATCGTGCTACTGGACATATCATAGGTTTCTGTGCTGTTATGATGTTTTTAACGAAAGCTCTTAAGCCTCGTCTGCAATCTGTATCGTCGTACTGTAAGTGTGCAAATACATGTAATGTCATTTTAACCCACTTAGGCTCTGCTGGGCAGCAACTGCTTGTGTAGTGACTAGTTTGCAAAACCACAACCCTTGTGCCTTGTATGAAAATTCAAAGAGAAGAAAAGGACTTTTTTATATTGACTCATAATTCTCATCGCATAACAAAACACAAGGCAGGGTAATCTCTGCTCCTCCACAGTACTGAAAATGAATGAAATGAACTGTGTAAAAACATCTGATATCCAGGGCTGTACCATAAAAGTTTGGCTAAATTTAATCTTATCTCATTCTGAATCAACAATTGACACATCATCAGATTGAGACTATTTTTGCAACTTCGACTGTATTTGCTGCCTTCTGAACGAAACACAGCTCCGCTCACTCACAGGAGCAGCTCCAGTCTCTTATCTGCAACACCGCCTCCCTCTCTGTTGATTGGTTATAAATCTTGACTCACAATGTAAATTTGAATTTTTTTTTTTTTTTTAATTTAGGATTATGTTTTTTTTGGGGGGGTAACAACATTAAAAAGGTACGAAAAGAGACATTTAAAGCTTTAGAATAGAAGTTTTGGATGTAAAAACAATGAAATTTGGTACAGCCCTGTTATCCAGATGCTAGTATGTTTAGCATGCTATTTACTGTACCTTACTGGGATGTTCTCTGAATATGGGATTGAATACACAATATACAGAAGTGTATTTCGGGGTATATCGGCATATGTTGAGTGATGATATGAGAGACAGGAGATGACATCGAAATGACTCACAGCGTCACAGCTGACTGACCTCATCTGCATTTACTGTAGGTGTTCACTCAAGACAAGTCAGTTTATATGTACTGTATAACTGCTTCACATGTACATTGTTTCTAATTGTTCTTTGTAGCAACTTTACCCAATATTTCACTTGCCTTATTTGGTATCTAAACAACAGACTTCCATTTAGGGTTTAAAGAAGTTTGTTTACAGCACTTTTATCTGCATTTTTTTAATGGGAATTTTATCATTTTATACTTCCTTCAGTGTTGGTGATCACCAGTGGACCACTTAATTTTTACCACACACTGTTTTAAATACGTTGCCACGGCCAGCGTTCTCACGTGTACAGTACTGTAGGTGTTGTCCATTTTCATTTCAGTGCTCTGTAACACAGTTGTTTTGTACCAAAAGATTCCCAGGGTCACAATAAAGGCTCATTTGGATTGTGGCAACACAATTTTGCTGTCTGGCTCAATTTGCGATAAGATTAATTTTTATACGTGTACAGTTTTGTATTTAATTACCCTGCCTGTTTTTAAGCAGTCCATGTCCTTAAAAATGCATAAAATTGATTGTTGATCAGTGGGTTTGCTGTAATTAGTTGTCAGGCAGAGAATGACGCCAGTTTTCTGTCACAAGGTGTCCTCAGCTGAAGGGTGGCTTTTGGCACTAAGGCAAAGGATGATAAGAGCAGACTGAGGAGATCTCTCCACATTATCCGTTAGGTTTATACAAAGGAAACTTAACTCAAATAATTCCATTAAAGGGAAGAATAAGCCTCTGTTTGCAGTAGGACAGTGTAATAAAAAGTCAGAGAAAGTGGCACAGTTTCAACATGTTTATCCTCTGCATCTCACTATGTCTTTTAAATCCTCATAGCAGCTGAAATTTAACAAATGTGCTGACCAAAGTAAGCCTGACTTGAGTGCCATTATTTTTCCATTTCCCTGCATTGTTTAGGGTTTGGTCAGTCTATGCTGCAGTCATAAAAATTCATCCTGGCAGCATGTGGTCTCATGATCAGGGATCCTGCTGTTTAATGACTCCCCAAGTGGACGCCTGCAAGTCCACCTTGCAGCATGGCCACATAATACAGCTTAATGGCTGCTGCATTCAATGAAAACCAGCCAGCAAGGAAGCACTTTCATGCACAGGCCAATCCACTACTGTAAAACCACATGTAATAAAAAAAAGTGGCTGGATTTGTGTAAGTGAGTTTGTCAGTGTAGTAACAGTTGCCTTGGAGAATAATGAAGAGGTAGAGTTCATGATAAACAATCCCCGTTCTCCCCTCCAGTTGATTCCAGATGTCAAACACTTTGTCCACAAGTGTTTGTAAGATCCAGAAACAGAAGGCGTAATGACCTATTTGGAATAAAAACCTACTGACCTACTTTGTTTTCTTGCATGCATTTGATACCGCAGGAGGAGCGAAGATACACACAATGTGATTCCTAAATACAATTATGGTTTCAAACCATTGATGTATGTATTATCCTGCAAACATCTTTACATCACACACTGACAAGAGTTAGTGGGGAGCCAGCGAGACTGTTGGGAAACACGTTCATAAACGTTCTCCAGCCTACAGCGCGGCTCTCTTACTGAGCTCCATCATGCATGAACACTCAACTATCTGCATGAATAATTTATCCATGCTTCAGCCGGACACACCCAAATAAACAGACATCTTCGCCCTGACAAAGTGAGTGCCACAGGATGTGAGGAGGGGCAGAGCCAACAGTCAGCTCACTATCTCAGAGTTAGACCAGGCAGGATGCACAGGAAGCCAGACAGCAATTGGAGGATTTAGTGCCGGTGGATGCATTTAATGTGCTACATTACAGATCCAGGAAAAGGCTACAAACCCTGAAGCCTGCAGGTTTTCTGTTTTCTGTAATGTGTTGAGGTGCACAAATCACAAAGGAGCCACAAATTAATTGAAAATGTTTATCCAATATTTTGGAAAAAAAAATAAACTGATCAAAAAGTAGGTTTAAAACAAGTTTAAAAAATGACAGAGTTGTTCTCATTAACATAATGAACAGGTCATGAGATTGTCAAACCAAAAAAAGATTAAAGCAATCAGTCTTATGTTTTTAAATGAACTTATACAGAATCGTCATTAGTGCTAACACATTTTAATCTCAGCTCTGCATCATTTATCTGACTAAAAAATATGAGGAACAAGACAGAATATTGGCATCAATTATTTTTTTCTGTCTCTGTCAAACAAAAATATTAACTCCTATGGGACTAGAAAACCATAATGCTACGAGTAAACTTCAAGTAATGGCATTCGTAATGACAAAGTCATTGAAAAAAAAAATGTGTACAGAACCAGACCTGAATCATCTGAACAGATATATGTTCATCCAAAGACTTCTCTTAAAGTTCGCCCGGTCGTGCAGGATTCAGGTCCAGCTGGAATTTGGCCAAAAGACTGAGATGGTCAGAGGGGAATATGTGATTGGGAAGGCCCCTCATTGACCACAAGACATCCTCTGACAGGAGGGAGAGGGAACCGATCAGCTTCAGACCCTCACTCACAAAATCATCTCCAGCTGAGAAAAATGAAACAACACAAGTTATCAAAAGTCACGACCTGATTCAGAGCTGTGACGGTGTGTTTGGAGACATGCCCTACCTTTTTGACCAGCGCTTAGGATGCGTCTTGGGTTGTAAAAGATGTAGTCAACAGTAGCTCCTACTTCAGAGTGCAGGGTTGTAACTTCTGGACTGCCAGAGCCTGGAAGAATGTGCTTGTAGACGGACTCCAGGTGTAACCGGTGACTGACAGTGTGTCTGAACCTGTAACACAAAGTTTATGACTAAACCCACATCTAAATAATACCAACACACGGAACCTACACTACGCTTTTTCACATCCTGCTTTAAAACACATCACACACCCCATGTGTGAGAGGAGACATGCAAAATGACAGATAATGGTAAACTGACCTTTTATCATAAGGTTGACTTTCTCTTGAAGCATCTGTGTAAAAACAGAAAGAAGATCCAAGTATCCAAACCAGCATGGTAAGAAAACATTTAGCTCATGAGCACTTTTGGATGTGTAAGATAGAATTTCAATTCAAGTGTTAATGTGGTGTTTGTGCTGCAAGACTGCACCAGGTGTAATGTCAGTCACGCCTGGGATCAGCTCCAAGTCCAGAGGACGGACGCATGAAGCTGGACAGAAGCGCAGCTGCAGCAGGAGGTCCTGGCTATACTGACATTTCCCTTCATAACAAAAACAAATTCAGGATAAGAAGAGAGGTTAGAGAAAAAAATGAAAACACAAAAGACTAAAACTAACTCCTCGGATTAAAAATACAAAAATAATTGTAGGTACAAAGCATGCTACAACTTCAAACACTGACCTGGTTTCTGACTCTTGGTCTCTAATACCTCATTGACAGTCGTGTACTGGCAGTTGTCAGTGATTCCCAGACAGCTTGGCCACAGAGGAGCAAAGAGTCTGTGACAACGCGTATTGTGTGACAGGTCTTCTTGACCTGATATCTGTTTGACATAATGAAAACTTACATTTCAAGAGAGTATATACTGCAAGCATCATGGCAAACAAAACCTGAAACAAGGACATATTATATTTAACTTAATTTGATAAATACTGTTAATTTGTGTTTATTAACTGGCCCCTAGTCTACTGTCTTTTTTCTGCAAAAGTGGCCCTCAGGAAAAGCAACTTTATTATCTGTGACCTAGACAGTCATGTAGGAGAAACTAGATATTTTCCAAGTTGATCTTGCAGTGTTTAGACTTACCATCCATGCTGGTAGACCCTGGAAGTGGAGCTCACCGGTGGTGATCAGCTGGTACAGAGGCATGTGAGGAACAGAGTTAAAGTCTCCACACAATATAAGGTTACAGTGTTCACCTGAAGCTTTACAGGACTTGACCACGCTGTCGATTTCTGCCAGAATGATGGCTAGCTGAGCCAGCTTCACATCACCTCTCCTGGGGTTGAAGAGCAGGTGGGTGTTGGCAACGCAAACGGGTGGGCCCTTTGCCTTGATCTCTGAACCCCGGCTAACAACTGGCCGAAGCAACAAAACGATGCCCACGTTGTGCCGGTCCAGCAGCTCCGTCTCAGGCCTGAAGAACTCAAGAGGGGTGACTGATACCTCAGTAAAGCAACTGCTACGATAGCAGGTGGCACAGCCGTCTGTCTTGTTCCCTGTACGCTGCTTGTAAACACAGGTGTAGCCTGCAGTGACAACATGAAGACAATATATCTAATGTCTGTCATAATTTCCTCCAACATGACCATTCCACTGTGTTGCCTCAGATGACCTACCCATCTGCGACAGGACTGGATACAGCTGTTCATAATAGTGGTTCTCCTGAACCTCTTGGAGACACAGAATCTACACACAGGACCAAAAACACTCAATGTTGGACACTGCAGAGTATGAATAAAATGTAAGTAGTTTCAAAGAAAAAAAAAATAAATGTTGCATTGACTCACATCTGGTGTCCATTTCAATATTTCTTCCAGTAGTAGGCTGCAGCGGTAGCTCCAGTCCAGAACCTCCAGGGGGCAGTGTGTGTACAGTTCCTGGTTAGCCTCTAGTAAATCCTGTGCAAGGATGTTGTAGGACATAACAGTGAAGTCCATTGAGGCCTTTGTGAAAGGCGAGAGCATCCGGGGGGGCTCAGCTGCAGAGGCACTCTCATCCACCTCCTCCCACACTCTCCACATTACTGGATAGAAATCAAACACAAACATGAGTCTGTGCAAAGGCTGTGCATAAAACCACTGGTGAGTTTTTGACAAATCTCACTATTGTGATAAAATTCAGATTCTCACCTTCAATAGGCACCAACGGCTCCATTTGAGGGTAATAGCTGGCTGCAGGAAAATGCCACAGCGGGCAATGAACTTCTTCCATCAGACCAGGTCCTGCAGGAAAGTGCAATCCAGCCTGGGTATCATGTTCTTGGCTGAGTTTGAGGTGGGACTCAGTGTTTGATAGAAAGGAGGCAAATACCAGATTAGAGCTCTCTCCACACTGTGCTTCATAAGCAGCGGGGGCTACATATTCATCCCAGCACTCAGTTGCCTCGGCTTTAGTTTTAGCTGGTGTCACTGACTCCTCAGCGCTTGGCATCTGTATTTGTACCTGCTCTGGACTGATGGTCTCTTTTATACTAGTCTCAGCTTGAGTTACTGATTCTTCCAAGCTTGGAATCTCTAGTTTTTTCTGTACTGCATAGGGGGATTCTTGAGTACTGTCCTCTGTTCGTAGGCACTCTAATTGTGCACTAACTTCTCGCTCTGAACTGATGTCCTTAGTTGTAGAACTACACCAATCCTCTGTGTTTTGCTTCATATTGAACACCTCTTGGTGAACTGTTACAACTACGTTGTCTTGGTGCAGTCCATTTCTGGTCACTGATTCTTCATCCTCCACTGCAGGTTGTAGGTCACTCATATTCAAAGTGGCGCTATTCTCTGTTTCTTTATGCAGGACACTTATGCACTGTTCTTTGTCCATATCGGGCCCCGTATTGTCTTCCTTTTCTGGGATTTGTTCAGTCATCCTTTCTTTCGTTTCTCTCGTCTCCCCACTCCTTGGGCTGAGCCACTGGTCCAACAGGGTTGTCTGAGGTTGGGTGACCCTTCTGGTTGCGACAGCGACACCATCCCACACTGCTGTGCCATTAACTACTGCAGAAGGGGGACCCTTCTTTGAGGCCTCTGTGAGAGGAGATAAACACCAGAAAACAGTTTTAACCTCATGTTACATGTAAGCTTTTTACTCTCTTTATCACTAGTGGTTGAGTTTGATCAAATCATGACAATCAGTGATAATCAGTTACATGTAAACATTCTCTTACTGAACTACAAACTGCACAGCAAAACAGTCACACGTGGTGAAGCTGCAACGTCATGAGGCACAAAAAAAGGGACGATCCAAAAAAAAGGAAAAAAAAACAGGTGCAAGCTAACACGCTCCCACAAGTAAATGTAATGGCCATGACGCTTAATGTGTCTTAAAGTTTGTGTTTTCACAAAGGTGGACATTAGAAAAAAATACAAGCTTAAATCACCAACTACACGCTGGCACCACAGCTGTCAAGTCCCAGCGCTCAGTCAGCAGCGAGCTATATTTAACGCTAGCAGACAGTTAGCTGCTGACAGCTACTGAAGTCAGCCCACGTGCTGTTATCAAACACCTTTATAAACACGCACACTTTTTGCCAGATTTACCTGAGGGTCGGCTGGTCAGGTACCGTGATAACGGGTATAGCGCGTAAAATAACAGACTGCCAATCATGTTTCCCTACTAATATCAGCGCATGCGCCTTCTGAAGCTGTTGGTGCACGAGCTCCCATACAGTCAATCCGAGCTCCAGACAAACCCCCCCCCCCTACCAGGAAGTGAGCCGTCGGTCACGTGGTGCCATTGGGCCCCCCCCCAAAAAAAAAAAAATTCCCTATTAACTTTCATTGGAAAAGAGATAATTCAGCGGATACATTTTTTGTAGCTACATAAACTTACCTGTGCGAACACTTTATTAGCCCTTTTTTAATCATTACGTTTTCTTCTTCAATTTTGCTCTAGTATCAAAGATGGGAAGCATTTTCATAAGGGGCCCTGAGGGACATTATTCAGAATTGCACTCTCGCATACACATGAAAATCAAACTCATTCACAAACTATACTGAAAACCATTAACACATAAAACCGAAATGCTTTTACATGCACGGCAGAAAAGTTAAACACTCACATACACAACTGAAAAGCTCTCACATGCTGTACTGAAAACCATACACATACAACTCTACATGCTGCAGAGCCTCTCGTGGCAGGTAAGTCTTTGAGCGACTCTGACTGCAGTGTAAAGCCCTGGATCCAAGTCAAGGATGGATAGCTGGATATGAATATATATGAAAAGAGTAAAAGGGAGAAGGGAACACTTACTTAGCACATTGAGTACATGATTTCACATCAAAAATGGAAAAAGTAATATCTACAACATAATCTATGCTATAAATTTATCTACATTACAATTAAAATAAATGTGCAAAAATTGATATACTAATGCATAAAAAAACATCACTGTTCTGCTGGCATAGGATAAAAAATTCAGAACTTGACTTAAAATAATATGAAATGTAATATTTTGGGTAGAAACCTGCAGGTGAAATTCTTTGAGAGACAGATAATCTTAAAATGGAAAACATCTCATTATGAAATATCACTTTACTTCAAATCTTATAATTTCCGATACTATTCACTCAGTTTTGCATTGAGTTGTTCATGCTAAAACACATGATTAGAGCCACACTGAGACATGAATTATTCATGTCACCACACATGACATGCTTCCTGAGAGGTAGAATTACCTGCCGACCAGCACAGGCCTATTTCATTTCACAGTGCCAGCCTATGCAGAACACACAGGAGTACATGAAAAAATAACTCGAACCTTTATTACCTTTTTGTGCAGAAAATTATTTCAAACAGCACGTAGCCTCTGAAGACAGCCAGACATGCTGACATTGTCTTTTGATTCCCTCTGCTTAAAAGATGATGATTGTCCATCCCCAGTTCAACTCCATGTCATGGAGGATGAGTTTGACACAGACTTGGAGTCCAGTGGTAAGTACGTTAAATTAGCCTGGGATGGTTGGTACATAAGATCAATCCTGTACCAATTTTTATGTAAACAGGGTTTACAAAATTGTTCTGCCTCTATCATAAAGCTGTAAATTTTAATTCTTGAACATAATGAGGTACTAAATTCCTAAAATCCAAAAACAATTCAACTACATAGCTATTTTTGACAAAGAATTGTTGTGAAACATACTTTTATGGACCCATATGGTGGAACTCGTACTGTATGGGCTTGATCATTTCCAGATATAGAGGACAGCAAGATGGAGACTTCTATATCCGAGCTGTACCTCCAAGCCTGTAAGCTGGTGGGTGTAGTGCCAGCATCCTACTTTATAAGAAACCTTGACTCTACAACTATGACCCTCAACCACCACGGGCTCGGACCTTTGGGTTGCAAGGCTCTTGCAATTGCTTTAGTGGTAAGTTTGAAAACCTGTGTGTGATACTGAGTGTGATTTCTTTTTCTTTCTTTTTGCTTGAGTAAAAAAATTCTGATGATCTCTTTGTATTCAGTCTGATATGACTATTAACACTCTGGAACTGGCTGACAATCACATTCAAGCTGAAGGAGCCAAATACCTTATGGAGATGCTGAGGGTTAATTTCACCATTCAGCACCTGGTATGTTGGACTGTAAACCTGCCACTAGAGGGCATAAGCACCTAATTGCTAATGTCTTACTTGACTTGTACAGTAGAGAATACAACATATTTTCCCAACATCTTGGTTTTCTTTCAGGATTTATCCAAAAACTACCTACAGTCTGCAGGAGCTGAGTGTGCGGCTAAAATCTTGCTGGACAATATTTCATTAAAATCTTTGAAACTTTCAGGTAATGTGCATATTAAAGCACTGAACTTTACTGACAGTAGAGAATTGTACTGAGAACTTGTCAGGGATGACCTTGTGCTTAAGGTCTGTGAATTTAGGAGCAATTTAAAAAATGTAAAATTGTGTTCCAACAGGAAATGGATTTACTGATGACGATGCAAAATATTTTGCAGATGCCTTGTCTGTAAGTGTTTCATACTCTTATTATAACACAATGACGGTTTGACGTGAAGAAGCAGTGTATTATTTGCTTCATTTGCTGATATTTTGTTGCTCCTATTTTTTTATTTAGACCAACTCTAGAATAAAGGAACTAGATCTGAGCCATAATAAGTTTTGTGGAAAAGGAGGAGGACATTTGGGACAACTGCTAGGTACAGTAAGATTCACTCATCTTAATGTCTCAATAGATGTGAGCATACGGTTTGTTTTACTTTATGTATCAAGAATGAATAAAGACAAGAGCCAAGTTTTTTTTTTCTCTGATTTTTGTCCTCTATTTCACCAGCAAACAATGAGGGTCTTGAGGTGCTGGATCTTAGCTGGAACCATATCAGAATGAAAGGAGCTGTGGCTTTCTCTGCTGGACTCAAGGCATGTGCTGTATGTGATTTTCATTTGGCCTCTGACTTGGTGTACACCGTCTGATCACATCCTCCGCATTTAGGTGAATATGATGTTAAAACACCTCGACTTATCATGGAACGGGTTCGGGAATGAGGGTGCCCTGGCCATGGGAGAGGCCTTAAAGTTTAACAACACTCTGGTGCACCTCAACCTTAACAACAACCGCCTCACCAATGAGGGTGTTGACATGCTGTGCAGGGGTCTTGAATTCAATGACACACTCCGAGTCCTACTGGTAGGTGGACACAGTCGTGTTAGCTAATCATAAGATTAGATAAGACATAAGGTTATAGATATATCTAAAGATGTTTTTTTTTTGTTGTTTGACACTCCTGCAGCTGGCTTACAACTCTTTAACAGTAGAGGGTGCACTGGCCCTGGTCAATATGGTGAAGAAAACACCTAAAACTGCCTTGGAGGAGATTAACATATGTGTGAGTTATTTAGCCATCCTGATATTTTATCACAGTTCAAACAAACACACCTTTCAGTGTTTCAGAGTTATGATGTTATTTTGTTACCTTTTTATTGAGCAGAATGTGCTGGTCAATGAGAACTTTGTGCATCTGTTGGAGGTGACGTGTCACGAGCATCCTGGTCTGGATGTACAGTACGGGGGGGTAGGAGGCTTCATAGCTAAGAAGCCACCAAAGCGTGTTGATCCAATGAAAATCATCCAGGTCACTGTTTGGTCACTTAATAAGATTAAGTAGTCCTAAAAATCTGAAATGAATAGCTACATTCCATCATTTGAAATAAAAAAATTCATTTCATATTCATGTATAACTCACATATTAATTTAGTCAAAAAGTCATATCACTATAACTCTGTCTTTGCTTCAGTCTGTTCATAATTGATAAAATGTCATCTCTCAATGTTTATGAAGGATTATTTGGATCAACGCAAGCTACGCCTGTGGGATTTCTTCCGGAAAATTGACAAAGATGGCACCATGCGGGTCCCTGTTGCTGATTTCAGGAAGGCGGTGCAGGTTTCTGAATTAACTGACATATTGAACAGTGCAGTCAGTGACACTGGCAGGAAATATTGCATTGACAGAATAATTAAAGTTTGACCTTTAAAATCACATGTGATGGGCTCCCTTCTAGTCTGGACTCTCAGACTTTTTCCTTCTTGTAGCAATCAAGTATTCCCTTGGATCGATACCAGATTGAGGAGCTTATTCAGAGACTTGATCGTGACAGGACGGGAATGGTAGACTACAGGTGAGCACATGTCCAGCTGTTCACTTGTACACACGGATGGATCGTCTGAAAAGCGTCTCGTATCAGGCCCGTCATGTGTTAAGGTTTACTGTCGCAAAACACTAAATAACTTATTGTTGTTCAAATAATGGCATAGTTAAACCAACCGTGTTTAATTTATGGGCTGGGAACTTGTCAGATCTTGTGACTTAAAAAATGGTGTCTCAAAGAGTGATGTTGGTGTATAGCATAAAGAGGAGCATTTAGAGAAATGGTCTCAGTTTTTTATGTCTGGCTCCAGAGCAGCTTTGGAGGTTTATAAGGGTGATCTAATGTTTCTGCACAGGGGACTGGCCGATACGAGGAAACAGATGATGAGGGATCACCGCCGTCAGTTGAGGAAGGTTGAGTCTCGTCAGAAGAAAGAGAAGCAGAAGAGTGACCGCATCCTTAAGACCTTCCAGAGCGCGGTGGAGGCGGTAACACCACGCAGCTCCATGGTCATATCTCCAGGAGTAGCAAAAGAGGATTCAAGTGGCCCTCAGCATTTTTCCGCAACCCCTCTCAGTTCTTGGCACCATATCATCATGTCCAATAGCAGTCGCTATTCTGTGACTAATCTGAGCAATGAGCATGTCCACCTGCCCATGTTAGGAGGCTCCACGCCCTACCGTCCCACCAGTTCTCCGGCTATGCGTTCCTACTCCCAGCCAAACCTGCTGGATGACTCCTCTCGCTCTGCTCCAGGCAAATCCACCTCTGCCCAGGGTATACGCTCTGATCCAGAGATGGGTGACAGCAAGCTAAGCCCCACTGCTAACCACCTGACCAGGTCCAGACCTGCTCTTAATGCACAGCAGCCAGAGGTTAAAGCCAAAACTAAGAAAGTAAAGAAAAAGAAAACTACCAAACGTGTGGATAAATGCTCAAAGAATCCAGCACAAACTGTCAAGTGACTGTGACTGTCCACTGTTCACTCTAAGGTCATAATGTCAGTGTGATGTATGTAAAATTATTCTTTTTTCCTGACATCATTGAGTACTTTGTTACACACATTAGTAAATAAAAAATAAATCTGAATAATTGATCTTGTTCCTAATTTCTAGAAATAATAAAATGTAAGAGGTATATTCAGCACATGTCTCTCATCATTATTTCATTTAAAAAAATGAGGTGGAGGACAAAAAGCATTTTATAACACTTGGGAATACTGTCAGATGGCCGTCTCACCCATCAACTATTTTATTCATTCTGATACATACCCAAATATAGATGGATAGTTTCAAACAAACATCTGAGTGTTTAGTATCTGTTTGCAGAAGATAACATGAAGTGTTATTTTTTGGCATGTACCTTTGCTAACAATGCTGTAAAGTTGAACAGGTGCTGCAGCCACCAAAGTGTTAAAACACACTATAAAAACCCCAGAAGATCCTGCTAATCTCAATCATAACGTCTCTGTCTGCAGCAGAATGATCAGCTCTCTGTATTTCATAGCACTTCTTAGCTCCACGGTGGCCTGGGGGGTATGTATAGCTATATTATCTTCATTCTTTTAGGCTCTTACAGGTAAGCTGGTCTCCCGTATATTGATGTGACCCCTTTCTTTAGGGTGCTGGGCTGTGGAGTAAACAGGACAGAAGGAGTGTGACAGCAGGTGGAAGTGAGGACAGGTGCACTTGTGATGCCTTCTTGCCCAGTTCTACCTTTCCCATCGAAGACCTTGTGGTGTTAGAACAGACAGCTGAAGAAATCCAAAGACAGTTGCAACTGGAGAGGGGCAAGGTAATCAGGCATAACAGAGGCATGTACATTGATTATGATTTATCTTAGACAGTCAAAAGATGTTTTATTTGACTTAATTGTTTTCAGATGGAAATTTTCGAGACCGAGCTAAAGGAGTATGCAGAAAAGATAAAAAATCTGACAGTAAAAGTTGAAAAAATGGAGAAGGACACTGATGACTACAATGCTGCTGACATGGATGGTGTGAAGGTGGAGATTAAACAGGTAGAGGCTCTAATCAAAGAGCTGCAGCTCTCCATCAGAGGTTCCTCCACTGTCTTCCAATCACTGCGAGCACAGGTAAGTCTTGAATATGATGGTAACCTCATCAATCATATAAAGACAATCCACTGGCAAACCACGTATTTCCCTTTAGATCTCAGCCATGGTTGAGACCCTGAACAGTCTGGAGAACACGTATGACAGTAGTGCGATTCTGGCAATGCGTCGGGAATACATTAAGCTGCAGCTACAACTAGAGGAGTGTGAAAAACGCCACCAGGAGATTTTCTACCCCACAATTGGTAAGCTCATTCATACTAATGATCAGAGACAGCCCTCTATGGACTCTTTGACTATTTTTTTTTCTCTCTTTGCAGGGTCTTGTGCACACACAGGTGTCATGAAGATCAGCAAGCCCTTTATAAGCCATTTAAATGCTCATCTTAGTTCTAGCTACAAATATGGGGGCTGGGGGAAAGATTCAAAGCCTGGTCCTGACAGAGAATCCGTGTATTGGTACAATGGGCACTCAGGTGGCTACTTTTCTGACATCAGGTTATACTCTAACTATGAGAACTTCATTTTTAGAAACCACTTCCTGGATTACGACTTAAAAAGCAGCTATTATGGCAAAGGGAGCAATGCCGTTTTCCGTGACAACACTCTGTATTACCAGATGAATAGCCCATTTGGGGTGGGCAAAGTGAATTTCACCACCATGGATTATGACTCAAGAGTGATTCCTGGGGCTAGCTCCAGTTACTCCTATGCTAGTTCCTCGGATCAAAATTTTGACTTTGCTGCAGATGAAACTGGCCTTTATGTGACCTATGGCACAGGGGAGTCCAATGGACTGATGGCCATTGCTAAAATAGATGAGGCTTCTTTTGGAGTGGAGGCAGAATGGCAGACTAGTGTCTTTAAACCAGGGGTAAATAATGTCTTCATGGTGTGTGGTGTAATGTATGCAGTCAGAAACATTGATCTCAGAAATGAAGAAATATTTTACAAGTTTGACACCAAAACCAAACAAGAGAGCTACATCAGTATTCCATTTGAGAGGGTACAGGATAAATATTACTACCTGGACTACAATCCCATTGACCAGAGGCTCTACATGTTCAATGATGGATACTATGTCTCCTACAGTCTGTGGTTTAACCAAACAACGAATGCTAATGCTAACTAACTAACCAGCATCCATCCTAAGCTAAATCATCACCCGTCATTTAATCAAGAATAAATGGATCGATGATTATATCTCCCACTTGTTTCTTGTATTTATCCAGCCATTTAATTTTTCATGTACTTGATTCATGTTGTACTTTTTTTTCTTGACAACTAATGACAACTAATAAATGATGTTTAGCATTATAAGGGTGTCATGTGTTTCTTTGTTTTCATATTCTCATTAATAAAGTGCATTTGTAATGACTGAAAGACTTTCAAAGTGCATTATTGTCTCTTTTGGCAGGATCACTCCACTATTCACGGTTTTTATTTGCATATGCCATATCTGGTTCATTTTCTGACATTAAAAGAAAGTAGACATCTGAAATTAGATTCTGACTGTTGACTGAAACTTAAAAGGCTGTTTTCCTATGTACTTTTTCAAGACCTTACACATAGTTCCCTAAATATCAATACAAAAAGAAAAAATTAGTTCAGCTTAGTTCATAAAATGAACATTTTTAGGCATTATTGTACATAATTCTTGATTTTAAATGCTATATTGCACAATCAGTATATTAGTTTCCTTTATTTTCCTGATTTTTTTGTTTTCCTAACACATTAGATGTCTTGACATGTTACAGTACAAAAAGCTCAAGTCTGAATTATTGAAATAAAATAAATAAATAAAATGGCTGAAATCCATGTGGCTGCCTCAGTTTTAGGGTCTTGGCATTATGTACTCTGACTCCTTTTGTCACCATCTCAGCTTACTCGAATAAAGTGTAGCCACCAATAATGTTATTAGTAACACTTGTGCTTTTGTTGAAACAGTAAGTCTGCTGTTTAAAAGCCTGTTTCAGAATAAAGACCAATATTCCACCAAGATTAGAACAAGGTGAATAATAAAACAATAAAATACTGCCTGCAACTTGCCTGTTATATGTCCCTTTTAAAACACATTTCATAAAATCAGCAAGTGAAATGATAATCCAAAAGGAGAGGGGGGGGACTTGATGAACTACTGTAGCAACAATAATATACATCAACAATAATAGACTTTTCTGTACAGCACTTTTCATATAAAAATTAAGCTCAAAGTACTTTGCATTAAAAATTCAGATTACAATCTAAAATATCATCAAGACTTCAGGTTTAATCCAGTGACTTATTTTGCTCAGATTATATCTGCCAATATGTACAGCTGCCAATCATCTGCTTAGCTATGGAAACATGCATTATGCTCTCTGATGATGTCACCAAAAGGGCAGCATATATAGAGAGAACAATAATGGACCAAGATAGCTTCCTTGTGTAACCCCAGAGCAGTTGTCATATTCCAGACAGATGATCTCCTAGACTGACATAATACTTTCTCTGTTTGTTGAAAATACAGAGACCAACCAACTTTTCAAGACAACTGATAAGGATGTCATGTTCAATCATATCAAAAGCTGCACAGAGATAAAAAAGAGACCTTATTGTTATCAGAGTTTAGTCTGACATCATTTATAATTTTAGTTAGTGCAGTTTCAGTGCTGTGGTACCTTCTAAAGCCTGACTGAAACTCCTCCATGATGTTGTTTTCTCTCAGAAAGGAATTTATTTACACTGAAACTATATTTTCAAGTATCTTATTAATGAATGGGAGGTTGGATATTGGTCTATAGTTAATCAGTTTATTATTATCTAAGTTTGGTTTCTTTAATAAAGGTTTTACAACAGCTGTTTTGAAGGTATATAGTAAGATGTCTGTTGTAAAGGATGTATTTTTAATATTCAGGACATGACTTGGAACACTATTAAACAGCCGCTTAAAAATGGAGCAAGTACAGGATCAATACAAGAGGAGAAGGAGTTACACTCTCATAGAAAACTGTATAGTAAACATATAGGCTCAATCATTTTATCATTTTAGAGTCATTTCTATCGTAAAAATGAATGTCAAGGTCTCTTTTTAGGATCTTTTTATCATACATTGTAACAGAGAACTCCTGCATTAATACTGCTGAGTGTTTTGATGGCTGATATAATACAACAAAAAGTGCTGATTCTGCTTTGAGCTCAAAAACAGGATATTCTGTTGACACAAACTCATCCAGTTCAATGGCTGGAACACAAGCTGTGAGGAGAAAATAGCAATGACTCCACTTCCTCTCCTGTTTTGCCTGGCTGATTGATAAAGACTTTAGTTTGGAGGACAGGCCTTGAGCATTGTGGTTGTTGAAGTGAAATTACTGAGCCAAGTTTCAACTAAGAAAATACAGTTTGACTTTATTTTCTGTTATCAGATCATTAAGTATAAATATCCTATTATTCAATTATCTGATATTTAGAGGATCCAAGTTCAGCTGCAGTGAGCAGACTGGTTTTAGCTGACTGGTGCAGACTCCTCATCTCAACTCTGACGTCTCTCATGAGTAGAATTTTTCTGGGATGGGGGCCGAGGTGGTACAAGTTTGTACAACATAGACATTTCTCTTTATAAGTGTTTGTTTTGACGCTGAAGCTAGTGATAATTCACCATATTCTACATAGTGATTTCCTGCAGTTTGTATCAGCACTTCACTCAAGAGTTTTTATCCTTTGTATCATAATGTGTCTCTTTCATGATCCATGCTGTGCAAAAGTACCACCCAGTTTTTTGGCATAGGATCATGCATTTACAGTAACTCTCTGAGTGAGGCAGCAATAAAAAGAAGCAATATGATTTTTTTATTAATGAAACACTCAGAATTGACCTCACTATACAAACAATGTGGCGTGTTAAGTCCATTTGGATGTAAATGTTAATAATGATCATTCCTGAAACAGAACTTATGATGGTCTTTTACTGCCATGTAAAACAGACCATAAACATGGCATTTGCTTCCAGAAAATTATCACAAACACAACTTCTTATTCCACACCCCATGTTCAGATCAAACCTGGTATGGTGACCTCCTCTAAAGCAAACATGAACTGTGTCGCCATTAGCTTTTAACCATGGGAACAGAGAAGGTGTCCGTAATGAGGTGATAAGAACTGTCTTTAAAAACCCTTCAACCAGGCTACCAAGCAGACACTTGAGAGGTAAAATAAGACATGATGCTGTCATTTCTGCTGCTTCTCCTCCCAGTCCTTGGTCCTGTTTCGGCATGGATTGTGAGTGAACCTTATTTTCTTCAAATGCATGTAGGTAGAATGGTAATTTATTGCAGTTAACCATAATGCTGTTTTGATTGCTTGTTTTTTTCAGCCTGCGAAGGATTGGCCTTCTGGCAATGTAACTACATCAGTGGGTGAATCAGGTCAGTGCCTTTGTTATGTGTATCTGCCTGAAACCCCCTTCCCTGCTGACCGGGTTGAGCACATGCAACAAGTGAGCAAAGATCTGATGCTGGAAGTGGACATACAAATTAATAAGGTGTGTTAAAACCTTTTCCCCCCTAATAACATCCAAATAGTTCCACATCATTTATGCATTCAATTGTACATTTTAGTAAGACATCCTCATCTATTTTTACTACTACAGATTGCAAACTATGAGACTAAGTTGGGGGCCTACTTGGAGGAACTAGTGAAACTGACTCGGAGAGTGGACGGGCTGCTGATCGGCCCAGATGATTACATCAAACTGGACTTTGAGCTACTCAGGGTTGAGCTCAGAGAGTTTGAGGCTCTGGTGTCGGAGCTCAGAGACTCCCTCAATGTCTCCTCATCCAAGTTTGACACTTTGTATGCTGAGGTAAAAGAGGCATTTTTTTAAAAACCTGCCTGCAATGGACATGACTTTCCTCATGAATAGCGTCAGATCCTTAATTTAATTAATTTATTTATTCCCAGATCCATAAGATGACCCTCATCGTTGACCAACTGGAGACTTATGACAAGAGCAACCTGGAACTGATCCGCATTGAGTTTGCTAAGCTGCAGAAGAAGCTGGAGGAGTACCAGACCGAGATGGACCTCATCAAGCCAGATACTAGTAAGACAAGTCAGAAAATTGTAGATAATGGTTTAAAAATCAGATGTTGCCAGCCAATCATAATCTTCTTTTTTTTTTTTTTACTTTTCTTACCAGGTAACTGTAATCACAAAGGAATCATGAGCCTCGGCAAGCCAGTGTTGATCCAAGTGAATGCTCATTTGAATGCTGCTTATCAGTATGGAGGCTGGGGGAAAGATTCCAATCCAATAAAGGGCCAAGAGCCAGTGTACTTCTACGGTGCATACAGCAGTCCTTCTGTGAATGATTTCCTTTTGTTTTCTAACTACCAGGCTCTTGTTCTGAGGTCTTCATTCAAAACCTTCCATCTATCAAATGCATGGGTAGGTTTAGGAAATAATTACATTGTTCATGGTAACGCCATATATTACTCTATCAATTCACCTTTCAGTATGGCCAGACTGAATGTGACCAGCTCCAAATATGAATACAGAGTGCTCCCGGATGCTAGTAAGAGCTTCTCATACAGCTACTCAGCCAATCAACACATGGACTTTGCAGCCGATGAAAATGGCTTGTGGGTAATGTATTCCACAGAGGAGAGCAAGGGTAAAATTGTCCTTGCTAAAATAGATCCAAAATCTTTTGGCGTTGAGGGTGTGTGGAACACCGGTGCATACCACCGAAATACTGGCAATGCTTTCATGGTATGTGGGGTTATGTACGCCACCAGGTCAGTGAACATGAACACAGAGGAGATCTACTACTCATACAACACAGAGACCAAGGAGGAGAAACACCTAAGCATCCACTTCCAAAAGCTCCAGGAGAAATATTCATACCTGGACTACAATCCAACTGATCAGAAGCTCTACATGTACAACAACGGGCACTATGTGATCTATAGTGTGAGGTTCGACAAAGAATAATCCTTCCTCTTCTTTGCAGTCCTCCGTAAAGTGATTGATACGGTTTATCTGTATTTCCTCATTCTGTCACTGGAGCTCTATAAGGCTTGGTACTGTAATGCGGCTTTTCTGCTGTTTTCTCCTGAATAAAATCAAACTGAAGCATTTAAACCGTGAGATTTCTTGATTATTTTTTTGGTGTATAAATTGTACTACTACAAAATTAATAATATTTATAATTTAAAGCAAAAAGAATTTGCAATTATAAATGTATCTTGTTACAGATACTCAGATGAAAAGATGAAGAGTTTTGGGGAATGTTTTGTAGAACATGGCAGACATGGAATATAATATTAATAAGAATATATTCACTTGTGCATAATCACCAGTGTGTTTTAAATACCTTAAATTAAGCCTCTTATATCTACACATATATATCAGATACCCTAATGATTATCCTTATGATTGTTGTTGGAACAGTGGTAAAGAAAGAGTTACTGCATCTTGCCTACTAGTGTGTGACACTTTTTCTTCTGGTTTACTTCTGTTACTGTGGACAGGACCTCAACAATACTGGTTTACGCTCATCCACTTTTCTCTTCTGTACAGCATGTATACACAATATGGACACAGCCATGCCAAAAGCTTTAAGTTACATTGCCTTTGCTTAATTTTATACAGTATAAAATACTTTAGGAGTCCACATCAATAATGGTAAGTGGCCCAAAGGCTACTTTTTGCACTATTCCATGCTTCCCTGATACTTTACTTCCCATCCTCTTATATATTATACACTTTGATTCACATCACCAGATAGGAAGGCATCAGACAATGTGTGTGTAACTCTCAGTCAATGTCGTTTCTTAGCTGATTAGGATTTCAGGAGTCTGGTATGTCTTCCAAAGCTCATTTCATCATTACTTCCATACACCCACAGTCTGCTCAATTAAGTCTGAGGGACAGTAAGTAGCCGTGTCAACATGCAAATGAGATATTTTTCATAGGACACAAAATCCAGTTTTTCAGTGTAAAGATTAATTTTGAACAGTAGGGGTTATGGACGTGTATTGTAGCATGCAAATGAGTGTTAAGAAAGCAAATAAGTGTAATCAGAGTTTGTTTAAAATTTAGGCATAATATATTATATACACTGACCCCTCCTTTTCTCGAATTTGATGAGGTTGCAGCATCTGGTACATCTTAGCCCCCCCTCCCATCCTGCTCCATACTGTAGCTTCCACCCCCCTCTGTAAGCTGGCCCTCCCTTTGGGGAGGGGGACGGCTCTCCTTTGTGCTCTGCTTGGAGCCTGGCTCCATCTGGTACTGAGCACCAAAAGCCATTAGATTACAGATTCTGGACGGGATGATCCCCCCCATTCACAGTGAGAGACATCAAAGAAATACTGTAAATCAAAATCATTTCATAAAAGTGAACATTTTTCATGTGGGATTAGAAACTAGACGACACTAACGGCTAGACACAACCCGTTTTTGTAGAAAAAAATCAGAGTTAAAAAATGGCCTTCAGTCAGTGCACACAAAAACAGTGCTGTCTCTTTAAATCAGCCAATATCCGTCAGGATGAGAGGGGGGAAGTGAGCGCCTTGCGTGAAATGGTACCCTCAAGTGACATCATGCTCAGCCAATCGGCAGCCTGGCCTGAGCTCTCTCCTCCTCCTCTGCCTCTGAGATGAGTGTGTTCAGGCTGCTGAAGACACGGGCTGGTGCTGCTGCTGATGCTGCTGCTGCTGCTGCGGCTGGGGTGGAGGGTCCCAGTCATGCTCGCCTCACATCAGGTACGGCGTGTGTTTTTCAGCATGTATGCCTGCTTTCTGCGCTATTTCTTCATTTATTTACTACGGTGGGTTGTCAGCTCATTGTTTGAGGAGTGCATGTTAGGAAGATGATGGGGGGTGAAACTGAAGATGGCTTTGTGTGTTTCATAACACTCCTTAGATGATGTCGCCTCCATGACTGTGACCAGGATGTGGTGTGTATGTGTGTGATGTTTATGTTTCAGCTGATTTTAGGGAAAACAGTTATATTTTACATCTGTGGCAGGTTTTCTAGTCAGTGTTAGCCTCTACTCTCTGGCTGGCAATAGAATTATATTACAAAGACCACTTGTATATCAATATTTTAGACAATTCTTGGCAGAAGAAAATTAATTGGGCTCTTAATAATCCATTGCATGTGATTTGCGTAAGTGTGGGGGATGAAGTCTCAGACCACGTCATTGAGTCTGTGCAGCATACACAGACACAGCTTTTTTAGTAGCATATTTTTGGGATAACCTAGCAGGACTTGGGTGTCGACACCTTCTCCAGTGTAATCTTTAGGTTTCCAGCATCCTTTAGGGACAAATGACTGCATAGTTTACCTGAGACAGACGACAGTGTGCCTCATGCCCCGCGTCATCCCCCTGTCATTTTGGACGTTTGCAACTCTATTTCTTTCCATTCATCAAACATAGTAGACACAAGCTAGTACTCACTTCCTCCTGTGGTGGTGTTAAGGTTAACTCTTTGTTTTTCTGCTGGCTCAGATGCTCGTGCTCTGCTGCGAAGACCTGAGCTGTGGAGTCACTGGGGGCAGATACACACCGAGTCCAGCTACAACAGATAGAGATGTGTCCTGCTTTTGATGGGACCAGGGAGCAAAGGTCAGTCTAATACACAACTGAACAACAGCTTCTTGATTTGTTCCAAAAAAGATTCACTTTCATTTTCTAACTTTGTATCATACCTCAACAAGCTGCCATGACTCAAGCGGAATTAAACAGTCATTTCTAACTTTCTAAGCTGTGCTCAGGCCCATCTGGTCCTTGAAGGCTCCAAAACAAGGCAGGGATGGCAAAGAGAGATTACCTGGTGGAGGCGGCCAAGCAGATCCGCATGGCACTGGACAGCGAGGTCAACGAGGACTATGAGGCAGCCTTTAGTTATTACAAGAATGGGGTGGACTTGCTGCTGAATGGAGTTCAATGTAAGTACATTTTTTCCTTTTCAAGTATTTAAAACTGTGTGTTACTGTTAATGGGGGAATTTCTAGAGGAGTGTTTGCACATAACATGTGATGGGAACATGTGAGGCAGGCTGAAAACAGGAAGTAACAGATTTTTTGCACTGGTCACACATTTCCTCCTACAGTGTCAATGATTAGCTCGACTGAAATAGAGGCCAAGGTTTTGTCAGGACATGAACTCGTCTTTTAGATTGTCACATACGGTATTTTTCTTCCTTTTTGATTAGTGTTTGATAGAGTTGAACTTTTTCACAGTGGACCCAAACAAGGATCGTCGGGAGGCAGTGAAGAGGAAGACAACCCAGTATCTGAAGAGAGCTGAAGAAATCTTCATAACTCATCTGCAGGACAACCTTGGCAAGGGAAGCTCTCATTTAGGGGTGAGACACTCATCTTTTGCTATCGTTTATGAAGAGTGAATCTTGTCAGCCACTATAAAGTGTCTCTCATTTACTCTAAATGTTTGATTATTATAATGAGGTGTTTTTAGTATTTTTTACATGATCTAATTTCGGATTAGTTGATAGGTTCATAGAAGAGATCATCCTGTCTTGCTTTTTACATCACATGAAACATACAGTGGATGATTCATCCTCAATATTGTGGAAAAATTGCATCTCCTGCTTCCAGCCTGCTTCATTGTTCTGCTAATGTCCTCTGTGGCTTCATCACCAGGGTTACAGCAGTCTAAGATTTCGTCCAATCAGACACTTGAGTTCGCCTGTGGAGGACCTGGAGATGTGTAAGGTGGTGGGGGTGACTGATAAGGTAAGACAGACTTTTTTTTGCCATCAGTGGTGGCTCTTTGCATTAACACTCCTCGTTGTATCTGCTTTGCTGTGGTAGCCTTAAGGTGTTATTTTTCATCCCAAAGGTCCTGATTGTGCAAAGCATGGTCAATAAGGAGACATTTGTTGTAAAGGTGAGCATTCAGTTGTCTTCTGCAGTTATAGTACACTGAAAAACACTGAAAAAAAATCAGTGGAGTCCAGAATGAGAAAATGATTGGGCAATGCTCCATATTATAATAGATATAAATATGAGACAGACCTACTGGCTAACATTTATCCAGACTGGAGCAGAGATGCCTGGGGGTTGCCGTCTGGCAGCAGGAGAGTCTCCGTGTTATGTGGCAGGTCTGTCGATGGGCGCTCTCTCCATCCTGTCTCCCTGAGCACCATCCAGCATTGATCTGCCTGAAAGCTCTGACCCTTTTAGTCAGTGCAAGCGCACCTCAGATTTCGGTGACTGAAGCAACGTGCTAACAGACAGTCAGTGATGTCTAAAGGGGAAATCCAAGCAGTAGTATTTTTTTTTCTTTTGATTAAGTCTTATTTGCTACACTTGTTTGGGTTTTTTTTTTTTTTGTATATTTATATGTTCTTTTTAATCTTCTATCTAAAAGATCAGTGGTTATTTATATGTGTTCTTGCAGAGTCTGGTCAAGTCAAGCTGGGAAAGCAGAGACCAGCCAACCATCATTCCTCAGGGGGTGCCATACATGGTTAAGCTGCTAAGATATTATGTCAGCGAGGATGCTGTGTATCTGCATCTTGAGCATGTCAAAGGTGAGCTGTCAACAGCTGCTCTCCTCTTAGAACTGCTGGGACAATATGGACTTAAAAGCTTGAACATTGAACCAACATGCAACAATGAAAAGCATCAACGCTGCTACTTTGTGCTTGTTTTTCTGATCCACTGTTTCTCCTCTCTCATCCAAGGTGGGAGGCTCTTCTCCAAGCTGCACAAGCTGAGGAACGAGAAGGCCAAGGAACACCCGGACTGCTTCTCATCTGGCCAGCACAGCATCAAGCTGAAGACCAGCTACACCTCACCCACAATCAGCACAGACTACCAGCACAACAGCAGAGGGAGCACAGGAGTGATTTTGAGCGATGAGAGCCCAGATACGGAGTTCCCCACTTCCTGGGATGAGACTCAGCAGCGACTGGAGAGCTGTGGGACTCATTCCTACATCGAGGAGACGGGTTGTCTGCAGAACACACGCTCCGCGGCGTCATTTTATAGCAAGCTGGATCGTTTTTCTCTGCATTCTGGCTCGGCAAGGACACAGGTCAACACCCACATTCATCCACCAGCTCCTAGTTTGTGTTTGCACTCAAGTGAAACTCAGGAACAGCCTGCTCTTCCTCTATCTTGCACTCGTGTCAGTCAAGCCCTCAGTGTCATGTCTGAGCTCCACACAAAGAAAGTTGGTATGGGACTGACGGAGTGCAGCTCTGAGTTTGAAGTGGCTTGGAAGGCTGCGGCTCAAAACTGTGAAAAAATAAATCCCTATGCAGTAACTGACAGTCATTCACAGAGCAAGCTAGGAAAAACTCCACCTCATACAAATCAGACCTCATTTATAAAAGCAGGATCACCAAACAGTGAAAATAAATGTTTGAGTTCATCCCCTGCCATTTTGCATCTTCCTCTTCATTGCCAAACCCAGATCCGGGGCAGGGCATCATGGGATAACAATGGCTCCTACCAAGGATCTGTTTTGAGCGGTCACCCTGTGGATATGGTGACGGACTCAAAGCAGGACAGCAGCAGTCCCACCACAGAGGAAAGAAATGGAATGGTAGTCATTAAAAGCACAGACAGAGCGGTAGTTTCTGACTACACAGACACAGGGACAATGTCAGAAAGCTCCTGGCATTCCCCTGCATCCCTCTGCCAAAGCATTCCTGAAAGACAGGGGACATTTTCAGGGGTCCCCCTTGCCCTCTCAGGGGTAAAGTACAAAGGGGAAACATGTTTTAGTGAAAAAAGAGAAGGTGCAGAGGAGGCCTGTGAACCAAGTCCTAGAGAGAAAGAGGCACCCAAAAAAGATCGATCATTTGTGAGCTGGTTCTCCTCCGGCCCTCCTGGAGCCCCATCCCAAAGGAAGAGAGAGGACACGCATGCTTTCCTTAAATCAGAAGGATCAGAGGAGCAGGTGGAAGACCAGATCATAGAGGTGGATGGCTGGTGCCATTTGCCTCGATTTCCTGTAAAGACCTCCCCAACAGATAAGGCCATGCAGACCTGCTGGGGGCTTCCAGAGGCAGAGGTGCGAGTCTGGGGGGCTCAGATCCTGTTAGCCCTGGAGAGTCTGCATCAGCAAGGAATCCTGTGCCGAGACCTCAACCCGAGAAACATTTTGCTAACCAATAACGGTGAGTTTATAATTTACCTGTAAAAGCTGCATGTGGGAAATCGCATTGCTTTTTTTGATCAAACATGTGATGTTTTCACAGGAAAAGTGTGTTTGACATTTTTCGGCCAGTGGAGCGAGGTCCAGTCAGAGATCAGCTCCAAAGCCATGGAACAGATGTACTGTGCTCCAGGTAAAAATATGCATTGCTGTAAGATGAGATGAGATGGTTTTTCCTTAGTGTAACCTGCCATCTAGTGGCAAGATTAGGTTACTCCACTTGATTTCAAACAAAAAGGCCAAACACTGCACATTGCATGGGAGTTTAAAGCAATGTTGTGCGTTTATACATCTAAACTCCACTCATTTTATGTTGACAGAAATTGGTGGGGTGTCCAGAGTCACAGAGGCTTGTGATTGGTGGAGTCTCGGAGCCTTGTTGTTTGAACTCCTAACAGGAATGGTAAGGGAGTGCTTCATCTAAGCTCAGTTTTTAAGAGCAAAGTCTGCAACTTTGTCACTGGCTCCTGGTTTCTCACACACTCTCTTTCTTCACTGTGCCTCCAGCCACTGTGGCAGCTCCACCCAGCAGGAATACACTCCCACACCCAGCTGCTCATCCCAGACCACCTGAGTGCTGCAGCTGCATCTCTGCTCACTGAGGTCAGATTTGAAGCTTTTAACACCGCAAGGCTTCTGTTCTAAACATTTTGCTCAGTGACCTTATATTTCGACACACGCGGGGTAATTTAATCTAACAGTAACTCTACTCTGCACTGCGCTGCTCCACAGTTACTTCAGTTTGACGCTGGCTATCGCTTGGGCTCTGGAGGCGGAGGTGTGTGTGACATCAAGTGTCATCCCTTCTTCAGCAGCATCTCCTGGAAAGCTCTGAGCTGCTAGTGGCTGCAGCTGCTGTGCCTCCGAACCCTTCGTCCTGTACTGGAAGTGAAGATGATTACTCAGCTGGCTCCAGGCATCCTTTTGAGCCAAAATGGATGCAGCACCAAAATCTCAGTTTCTGTTGCATTTTGTGCTTCCCAAAGAAAAAATGACGTAATAAAACTGAAACATTACCAAAACTGATGAACGTGTTTCTTCCAAAATATGAAACAAAAGGATATTATTATTTGTATTCATTAAAAACTATTATATATTTTAACCTTTGACTGTTAAAAACATGTTTAATGCACTGTTGAGTGTTTTGTCTTATTGTATGATAATTTATCAACAGACTGCATGTATTGTCCCATTTACAGCTTATTACTGTTCATGTTAGGCTAGGAGAAATAAACCCCACGATATTCATTTTTAAATCTAGGACAGCCAGTATCAAGTACATCTCACCAAAAGCCTCACTTTTCTTCTCAGTTGCTGCAAACAGAAACTGAGTGAAAAGTCTCAGTCTAGTTGAGTTGCATGTTTAGATGTACTGGATGAGTAATTAAACAGCAAGTAAAACCTTGATAAGATATTACTAACTTTAAGTTGGTTAAAATTTAATCTATCACCCATCTGTGCTTTGTGCTGCATGTGAATGAATCACCTTTCAAGCCACCTACTCACTGAGTTTGTTCTTGTAAATTCTGCTCCTCATACTTGTCAACGATACGGCACGAAAAAAAGCGAAAGCAAAAACTAGAGTCGAGCAATGCAGCTTTTATTGTTTAAAACTTTCTTTTTTTTTCTTAAATAGTCTTTCGTACACAGCATAACGAGAAGTTTTGTGAAACAGATGGCATGAGTTCACAGGATTTCTCAACTTTGGACACTTTAGGACTTAGTGTTTCTTGGTTTCTGGCCCAATATGTGCTCATTGTTCTTACCTCAACCAAAATAATGACATGATACTATACAGTTCATCTATGTTTGCCGTCCATCTTGCAGTAAGTTTAAATTGTCTCAGTTTTATGTAGAAAATGATATATGGCGCACTTAAGTTATAGAATATCCTTTTTTTTTGATCTAGATACCAGCACCACAGAAAACCCAAACCCCAACATTATTCCACTCCAGCACCCAACCTTTTATCATTGCTGGTCTTACAAAAGTCCATTGCCACTACCCAACTGTTCTCCAAAACTTCCTTTTTTCTATTTAACCAATACAACAATACATCAACTGCAGATACGGTAATGTTCATCTGGTGAGTACAGCCACTGTTTGTGAGGGGTGGTTTGTTTGGTTGGGCCTGGAGTTCACAAAGGTTTACATGTCAAGGAGCAGCACCCTGGGGTCCTCTACCACGGACTTGATCTTGCGCAAGAAAGTGACAGCCTCTCTTCCATCAATGAGACGATGGTCGTACGTCAGGGCAACATACATCATAGGACGGATCTCAGCCTAAACAAGAGAAAATCACTGAGATCAAATTCTAATAAACGAAACAGAATTAATGAAAAACAGAGGTGATAAATTTTTTCGTTTACTTTAGATTCATTTGATAAAAACAAATTTCAAATAAGGTCCATATAAGTCTTTTATTCACACCTCTGTTTCCCATGTAATCATGCAACATTTGAATCTGTGTAAGAAAATGTCATTTCAAACTGTTGTCTAGGAAATGACAGGCCCAGCACAAGTTCTCCAACCATTTGCTCAACTAGAATATTATCTTTGTTAGATGGACACAGAATGGTTGTCGAGAGAAGAGGAAGTGTAAAAAAAAATTACCAAAAACCTGCTGACTATCACTGGGTGAGGTTTATGAATAAGGGAGTCAACACATGCAAGTTAAGAAATAATCACGATTAGTAACTGACAAACAGAGCTGCAATGTGTGACAGACACTCGTTAAAACAAGCATATTTTTAAACTGTGGTTCTTTCTTTGTAAAGTATGTTGTAATCTGATCACTGATGCTTCTGTCAAAAACAAAAAAATTACCAGTTACATAATTGTGTGATCTCCTGAAGTTATTACTCAATTAACTTCAACATTTAATTTACACGTGTGCTGATTCCTCCGATGAATGTGTCGACATATATTTTTATGTTTAAAACTGAGGAAACAAACCTTGCCACCGACTGCCACAGGCCTGTCAAAAATGCCATGCATGCCCAGGATAGCAGACTGTGGAGGGTTGATAATAGGTGTGCCGAACATAGACCCAAACACGCCACCATTGCTGATGGTGAAGGTTCCTCCATCCATGTCCTCGACAGCCAGCTCATTCTTACGAGCCTACAAACACAAATCCAAATTTACGCTCAATCACATCGTGAGGAAATATTAAGATAAGAACCTTTTTAACAAGTGAAAACTATTAGGACAAACATACAACATAAAACATGTCATAATATGCAAAATAAAATATTACCTTTTCTCCCAACAAATTGATGGCCTTCTCAATATCAGCAAAATTCATTCCCTCTACACTGCGGATTACAGGAACCACCAGGCCCTGAGGGAAAAACCATGATACTGAATCTTTTGCTCTTCACATTAGAGACAAATGGGCTATTGTAAAGCACTGAGCATCACAATATAATGCACTTGTCTTACCTTTGGTGTGGCCACAGCCACACTGATGTCGACATAGTCCCTGTACACAATCTCTTTGCTTGTGTCATCGATTACTGAAAACATAAACAATATATTAATATTGTGTAAAGAAAAATATAAATGTATACAGGAACTTTAAAACTTTATCACCAAGATTAATATTCTTTTCACTTGTGTCATTTTCTGTTAGATGCAAGCAAAGGGCCATGGAAGGTGAAACCCACAGACTATTTCGGATTTTCATTGTGGTCTATCTAAATAGGTCAGGATGGTCTAAAGGCAGTAAATAAGTTAGTACTGGTTTGAGGTTTGGTGATGAATGTATACGGAAACTCAAATCGTTTTCTTCACTAGAAACACTTGCAGTGACTTAAAACCAGACATGCAGGGACACAGACACACATAAACCACAAAGTAAAGTTTCATAGTCTTTTAAAGTTAAATGTATACCGGCATTGACAGCAGGTTGGTCAGCCAGAGCGTAGGCTGCAGCCTTCACAAATGCAGACATGAAGCCCAGCTTTATGTTATGCTTTTTCAGGAAGGCATCTTTGTAAGTCTTCCTCATCTCTGTGATGTTGCTGCAAGGAAATCAAAAATCAATTTAGCATTAAGGCAACAAGAGGGACTGAAACCTATTAAATCACTGATTTAAGAGGAGTTATGAAAATAAAAGGACACCTAAAAGACGAGCAAGATTTGGAAATTTAAAAACATAGAAAGTACAGAAGTCTATCTTTAGTCTTTATCTAAGAATGACTTAACACAAAAAGCTGCTAACTGCTAACATCCAAGATGTCTGTCACACCTGTGACATAGTAAAATTCACCAGACCATGTTCTTTAAAAAAGAGGTATTTATTAGCTAAAATAAGGCGATCTGTGGCTTTTGCTTAAAACAGGTCACACATTTAAGTGGGACCCTTGAGGTAGACTATAGACACAGATTAGAAACAGAAACAAACGCTAGAACTGACATTTTTTTAAACTAGCGTAAGCCCGCTATAAAAGATACAAATCTAACATTACTTTAAAGAAAAAATGTCTTTTCATGGCTATAAAAGTATGCTGGTACAGATCATGGTGAATTAAAGCTATTGAAATTGGCGTTCTAATCGTTTCACCGTTGCTCATTTTTCTCTTGTATCTCTCTTTTTAATTGTTTGTTTTCCTGTCTCTAACCCTGTTGAAGCTCTAGGGTTTCTCCACTAACATAATTAGCCCCTCCCAAGACACAGACTCTCCGAGAAAGGAGAGAAGAAGCGATAAAAATCTTCACTTTCTAGAGCCTGTAAATCTTATTGGGCTGTCATAAAAGCCCATATCGGTTGAGGCAGCTCTTCCACTCAGAGTGCAGGTCTCTGTGGGCCCCTACAGATGCTCCAGCCTCCTGCTCTGACTAGCTCCTTCGGCTCCAGATGAGCCCTAGCCTGGGAAGTCTTCCTCCAGACCGTCAATGTCAATCGAATTAGGATACACAGAAAACCCTGAATAGCCGAAAGCTGACACCACACATTTGCGGGGAAAAGAAATCCTCAAAGTGTCCTCTTCAGCACAGGGGGCAAGTGCAGACAACAACATTTCCTTGTAAATTAATAAAACTTGTTTTAACAATTCTTATCTTCGTTTTAGATGGCATTATGGCCAAATATTTACATTCCAAGTGTGTAAGAGGATATCAGGTTTCAAAAAGCTTTTTCTATTGGGCAGATTCCAATCTATAACCACTGAGCAAATGTTGTTTGGGCTTTTAACAGAACATATATGTAGTAAGCACACTATATGCGTACTCTATATGAATGCACACTTGCAAATAAGTTAAAATATATTTGAAGAGATTTTTATTCCCACACTCACTAAGTTTATCCTTCCCCCTTAAATGGCTGTTGTTTTATGCGTTTAAGAGGCAAAACACATTTCACATTTATCACCTTAAATAGCACTGAGGGCTTGATAATGTAGGGCAACTAATTTAGAATTTCCTACCTCATGTCGACCTCATTAAACGTAGTCAACATAGCGCAGGTGTTTTGGGCTTCCTTCAGTCTCTGGGCAATTCTCAGTCTCATGCGGTTCATCTTAACCTAAATAATTATTTTAAAAAAAAAAAAAAACATATATCAGAATTATCAGACTCAGTAAACAGTTTTCGACTCGCACCCTACTTTCCTAGACCATTAAATTAATCTGAAAGGCATCAGATATCCCAGAACATTAGTGAACGACAGGTCATTTTTTCACTATACCCTGCTCTCTGTCCTGGCTCCTTTCGCTCCACCCTCTGTTATGGCTGCTGGTGCAGCTGGAGCAGCAGTGGGCTTGATGGCCGAAACTATAAAAAACACATAGAGAATCAATTAGCATCTCTACACCTGAGTTTAACGGAACCTGGGAAAGCCACCGCCTGCAGAAAGACGACCAAGTGATTAATCATGTGAGCAACAGGTCAAGAGCTCAGATGTCAAGCAAAACAGTTCTCACATGACACAGACCGTCTGTCTTATTACAACTAACCTGGTTTGGTGTCCATAGCATGTGCTGGCACAGGTGGCACAGGGGGCATAGTGGTGGGAATGGGGCCAACAGCTGAGGCGGGAGGAGGGGGAGGGGGAGGAGGAGCAGCTGAAGGGGGTGGGGGGGCTGGGGCCTCGGCCTTTGGAGCTTCTGCAGCTTTGGGAGCACCGGCTAAAGACACAGAGGTGAACAGCTTAGACTGACCTGAGGGTGACTTTGGAGTTTTATTCTTTATAATAATACTTTTGTGTGTTTTGTAATAAAAATACAAAAATTAAAGACCTCCTTTTCGAAGCTTGAAGAGTGGTGTGCCTCCTTCGACCTTCCCTCCATCAGGGACCAAAAGCTCCTCGATCACACCAGCAGCAGGAGAGGGAACCTGAACTGATGTCTAATCGCAGAAAAAGAATCAAAAAATCAAGATAAATGTACAAATACAGAAAAGGACATATTTCAGTTTTATCTCCTCTCTGACAACAGTCAGCACTGAAATATACAATTTTTTATGGTCAAAAAAACTAAAACAAAATATGCCCTAATTCTGCTCTTCATGTTAAGTCATACACCCTGTAGTTTTCACCCCATAAGTAAAAATAATACCTCAGTCATAAACATAGGGAAGTTGTATGACATTCACGTAGTTTTACCTTATCAGTCTCAATTTCGCACACCACCTCATCCTCTGAAACGGTGTCACCAACAGCTGTGGGGAGAACACGTTTTAATCTGGGTAAACTGACTGTTTTTGGTTTTTTGTCCCATAATTTGGCTTGTGTAAAGCAACAAACATGTGTTCATTAATAAAAAAAAAAGTTACCTTTCTCCCACCTCACGTCCCCCTCTGTGACAGATTCTGCAAACGCAGGGGTCTTAACTGTGACAACTTCATCTCCTGGACAACAAAGACAAGTAAACGGAAATTCATTTTGGCACTCCACACAATAGTGGTTGTGCTACATGTTCAGATTAAGGTAGAAATTTAAGCATGCAAGCTCAAACATACTGTAGGCTGCAGATGTCCTAAAGTACTGGATTTGGAAGACGCTGGACCGGGGATCAGATTTTCTAGAGAAAGCAGAACAAAAAAAATAAGTATGACAAGCTTTAAAAATCACTGCCCAAAAGGAATAATATTATCTTCCAAGATTGCAAAAAGATGACTCAGATCATGTTTTAATGTGTATGGAATGACGTAAACTATATTTGCTGCATCATCTGAATTAACAGACAGACACCCTGGTAATTGGTGAACAGCTTCATTACAGTGCAAGGGTGGCACAGTTATAACATAAACAACTGTCAACAAAACCATTCATGTCAGAAATACACAACTCATTCATCAGATCTCCTTTTCTTCAAACTGTGTTTTTGTGACTTACTGTACTTACATATGGTTGTTGAAAGTGATCGAATGGCAAACTGATAGAGCTGTAGGAAAATGGAGAAGATAAAAGTGTTAATAGTTGAAAGCTCCAGCAGCAAAACTTACTCATAACAAAGATTTGGACTTAAGAGCAGTGTGTGTTTGAACAGTCAACACACATACCTGCCGTGGACCGACGAGCTAAAACATTATTCCCCTGTGAAAAGGTAGAGTTAAACATTAGAAAGAGTCAGCTTTTAAAATGTCATGTATTGTGCAGAATATGAACTCAACAACGTTACAAAAACGCTGTTTGCCAGGAAAAGTTACAGGTTGTCACAGGTTGACATTACTAAAATAACTATGTATAATAGAGACAATCAATAGCAGTCGTAATAGTAATTAGTGCAGTGGAGTCAATAAAGGGGAGAGAAGCAAGTGCTCCCGGTCAAAGGTCACTACTACACACAAGTCGATGACCTTTGACATAATCAATAATCCTGCATGTTAAACAGGTGGCTTGTGTTGTTTTGCATGAAGACTAAACCGGCAAATGCATTTAAGAAATTCCTTGACCCACTGAGTAACCCACTGATAAATTACAGATGATCTACTATTAACGTGAGTTAATCTTTTTGACAAGCTGACGATTAGACATTACGTTAAGACTTCGCTGGCTTAGCCTTTAAATGCAGCATCAGAAAGTTACACTCTTACGTTAAATTACAAAGACAAAAATTTTAACATAATACTTCAATTCACTAAACCACAATCCCATTATGACCTCACTCTGACAGCTAAAGGCGCCTAGCTTCTCTATCCGTGCATTTAGCTTATAGCTAGCATGT
This sequence comes from Acanthurus leucopareius, assembly GCA_029814765.1. Classification (NCBI taxonomy): domain Eukaryota; kingdom Metazoa; phylum Chordata; class Actinopteri; order Acanthuriformes; family Acanthuridae; genus Acanthurus; species Acanthurus leucopareius. The sequence continues at coordinate 2,669,335 of JAQMCX010000017.1, read as the reverse complement.
ACTTGCTAGCTATATAATTCTAAGTTTACGTTAACTGTTATGTTACATCTGCATGGACCTGGTACCTACTATCCAAGTAAAAATCCTTTCACATTTATGGTATAATGCGAGAACAACCAAACACAGAGGGAATAGCACTGAACTTTAATAAAAGACTGAAGCAATGACTTATGAAGTTAAGTGTCATACTGTCCTTGGCTTGCAATGTTACGGCCTGTCCATGGCCTACAGCAGCGAACAGGCTAATGCTAATGCTAGCTCTGATAGAGCTGCACAGAAAGAAGCGGCGTCCTTATTCGCAGTCAGAGACAGCGCGCAGTCCTGTTGCGAGGGGCAAGACAACATTTTATTTGTTTGTTGCCTACCTGGCGAATGGCAGAGAGAGAACGGCCAAAATTCCTGGTCAGACACCGGGAATGGGATAACATGGTGGCTGTGTGACAGCAGCCTGACAGCGGAAGGGAGACTGTAGTCACACCGACAACCTAAGCACGCGCAACAACCGACGAGGAAGTGGTGTGGGATAAACCAAGTGCTCCGAGCGGAGAGGGGAGGGGAGGGGTCCTCACTGTGGTCCCCCCTCTGACCCCCAATTCACACTAAATACTGGACTTAGAAATAATTTACAAAAAAGGAGTAAATACGGTGCAACCACGTTTAAAGAAGTCCTGCAAGTACCGACGTTAAAATAATAGAACAGAATAGAATAGAAAAGATAAGAATAGAATTGAATATATCAGATATGAGTGAGAATAAATAAAGATCTTTGGGTACATTTCACATTTACCAATGTAAAAGAGTAGAATAGAATCAGAAAGAATGGGAAGAATAGAAAAAGATAATGCCTACAGTTAATGAAGTAAAATCATACAACATAATAATAGGACGGAATATTATAGAAGGGGAAAGAACAGAGATAAGACAGGATGACATAGAATTTACAGGTTATAATGCAAAACTATAGAATAGAATAGTTTATAGCCTGTTAGAATAAATAAATTAAACTCAAATAACATAAGACAATACCTACAGATAACAAAGGAAAGCCATAGAATAGAATAGAAAAGAATAGAATAAATTATAATAGAAAAAACAAAATATGACACCTACAGTTACCAAGGTGAAAACTTAAAAATAGAATAGAATAAACTAGAATATAATATATTACAACAGAATATAGTAGAATACAATATAATAGATTACAACAGAATAGTAACTATATAGGATAATGTAATGTAAAGATTTGATGTTTCAGTGCTGAACCACCAATTGCCCCTTGAAGACAAATAAAGTGCTTGATTAGAGAATGGCAATAGTGTAGTCTAAATTGATTTATGTAGACTGGCATCATGTATGAAACCCACATCATGCTGACCGAGTTACTGTTTCCAGTAATAAATTAATCACCATTTTCATTGCATATTTCCAAAACAGCCTTTGCCGCTGTGTTACGTCTGGTGTTTAAGGCGTTAATCATCGGTTTTGATTCCTACGCTCCGACCGCTCCACTTTCACTCATGCACCTAACTAATACTTTCTTCCTCTGAACATTTTGTGGGTGATGTGAGACCACTTCATTGCCTTCACATGGCCACGCCCCAGCTTCGTTTGATGCATCGACTCTCCTGCACTGCTGCTGTCCAACTCACAGTCTGCGCAGGCCATCGACCCGGCACCACGTCCCAGCGCAACAGGTAAGGTCCCATCACTGCCGCTCACGCTGTCTCTGAGAACTGCGGTTTAACTGCTGCTAGGAGTGTGACAAAGTGCATGCCTGCAAGCCACCTCGCTTCAAAAACCTCAGCACTTAAGTCTCGTGGCTTTTCTTGAGAGATTTGTTCTTGTGGGTGTTTTTGACACTCTCACGCAAGCTTTTATAGTTTCCAACTGTCATACATGGTTAGTGAGTATTTATTATTTTATTGACTGTTAAAAAAAAAAAGTTATTGTAATATATATTTGGTTTTCTTATTTGGATAATGTCTAGCTTATGATTTTAAGTAGAACATTAAACATCAGCTCATCACTTTTTTCCACATTATGTCCACATCCTGTTATATTGCAGGAAATTTAAAAAAAAATGTAAAGAGTAAAGAAAAAAATGTTATTTCTGTCCACAAATTATAGGAGAATTAATTTTAACTCAAACTTTGCTTGTGTTTTTATACAATCTCCTGGGGCAGTTTTGTCCTTTTGATCAAATGTTTTTTTTACTTCAAAAGTAAGAATTAGAAGCATAAGTGGAAGCGATGTTATAAAATCAGTTGTCAAATGAAAATATATAAAGTGGTATCTGCACTTTTTGACTCCATTTGCACTGGAGATGCAGAAGTACTTCGGATTTGTTTAACAGTGCACTTTTAACCTGTTGTTTGAATGCATTTTTGCTGCGACACAGAAAACATTCCAAAATAAACACTTTAAGGGAATGAAACAGAATCAGGTTAATGGGCTTTTTATTTTAAGCATGAAAGATCATCTCCTAATGAAGCCTTGAGATGAAACCCCTGAAAATTCGAGTGGTTTTCATGATATTTTTCTCGTGAATAATGAATACACAGAGTCGTTTCTTGTGCGTTGTCTGTGGCTTTCATCAAGCAGAAACTTACCTTTCACAAGTATGGCAAAATTACTCTTTTCATCCTCTGTGTTAAAGGTAATTAAAAGCCCAAGATGAATTGACTGCTGTCCCTTATTGCTTAAGATTTAGTCATTTTTGACAGAGCTGAGATCTTCAAGTAATAAAAGCTTCCTTGATTTTCTATCATTGCTGTTCTACATTTGCTTGCTAATGTAGTTATTTTAAAATTGCAAGTGTACTATAAAGTTTTAGGAACAAAATGACAAAATTACTTGAGAATGTTGTTTTTCATATTAATGTACTGACATACCCGTACACATTGATGTAATTTTTCTCTGCCGTCTACTTATAAGCATAGAGAGACATTAAGCATCAAGAGAGGAAATGTTTATATGTCACTACATACCAACAGGAAAGGACATAGAAAATATTAATATGTCTGTTAAACATTGAAATGTAAGACATAAAGCAATGTAAAAACTAAATATAGATCATCTAAAAGCAATAAAATAATATACAATTTTGTCTAATTATGAAAGTGTTTTTTGCTGACTTTCCTGACCTGAACTCTTTTTCATTTTTCTGTTATTTCAGATTTTTTTATTTCACTTAATTCAGCAAAGCGGCTGAATTCCAAGCCAGTTTTCTCAGTGAGGATGAACCTCAGTCATCCCGACCAGAACATGCACAGCTCCAGTGAGGGCTGCCTAGACGACGACAAACCTGATGTCATGCTGCCTTGCTTCCGCAGAAACATGTATGATGAGCCTCTGGCCTCGTACTCCAACGGATCCATCATCTCTCAACTCCTCCGCAAGACAATCCACAACAAGAGGACACTAGATGAAAACCACTTCTATCTTTCCAGCTCCACTGCTGCTGACTCCGGACAGGAAGACCAGAGCAGCGTCTCCTCAAAGGACAGCACGGCTGAGGCGGCCTCTCCCAGTGCTCACGTTTCAACAGGAGCGAGTCCGGAAGTGGAGCATCCTATGACCGACCACCTGCAGGCCAAGAGAGCCAGAGTGGAGAACATAATCAGGGTGATGGCGGGCTCTCCCAACAGCAGGCAGCATGGAGACAGTGAGAGGTCTGACACAGACGCCAGAGACACCAGAGAGGCCAGAGAGGCGTACAGGGAGAACAAACGAAAACAGAGGTTGCCTCAACATCAGGAGCACAGTGTCGGAGGACCGGCAAACAGAAGAGCTGGAAGCAGCAATAATGATAACTGCAACAACAAGGATGAGGAGTGTCACAAGCTGAAAGAGCAGCTCCACAGCATGCAGAGGCTCCTGCGTCAGCTCCAGGAAAAGTTCCTTCAAGTTTACAACCAGGAAGACCCCGAACACAGCGACAGAGACGAGACCGAAGTGGCCGTTGAGCACGACAATCTGGGGGAAAGCATAGCGTCACACTACATAAGCAGCGAAGATGACTTTGAGAGGAAGAACAGCAGGTTGACGGCAGAGTGTAAGGACCGTATGAAAGTGGTTGGCTATTTGACACACCAAAGAGAAAGTCAGAACCTGCAGGAGAGCCTGAAGCAGGAGCTCTCCAGGGCTGTGAATGACTGTGTGGACAGGGTGTTCAAGAAGGTGTCCTCCGCAGGGCTGGACCTGTCCCCTCAGCAGCGCATGTGCTCATCTCCAGAGGTGCAGATCAGCATGGGTGCAGATAGGAAGAGCAAGCAGGCCGGCTCCACCCAGGAACAGCCCCAGGCCGAGGAGGCTGCGGTGAAGCCCCGCTCCTTGGAGTATTATGAGAGCTCCGAGGCTCAAAGCCCTCAGGACCAGACAGAGGCACTGTCTCTGGTGGTCCGCAAGCCAGCAGTGACCCCTCTTAGCTCGGTCCCCCCGACAGTGAAGAGACCCTATCCTGTGCACCAGACACCGTTTCAGTTCAATTACGGCACCCCTCTGCACGACAGCCAGATCCTAGAGCATCTCCTCAAGTACGGGCCCCATTCCAACTTTGGGGGTCTCCCTTGCATGCCCCCATCAATGGATCGGACCTCCCCGGACTCAGTGGACCTGCCCTGGGACACCATCGCCATGAGGTCCAAGGTGACATCCAGCCACCTCGGCCACCACCCTCGTCCCTCCACCCTGGGGGCGGTGACAGTCGACAATCTGTGTCTTCCTCACGTCAAGATCGAGTGTGGTGAACTGCAGAGCATGGCTGAGCGAAACCCCTACATGTCGCTCAACATATCCTTTCACTTAAAAAAAAATAATATTTCAAGCCTTTTTGTAGACAATAGACAACAATCAGATGTTGTTTTTGTGACATGTAGGTTTAAAGTGCAGTGATGTAAAACAAAAAAAGACTTGCAAATACAAAACAGTTTTTACAGAAGAACTTCATTTTATTATAAATTTAAATACTCAAAACTCAAAATAATCCACCTGAATAAATAAAAAAAGAACTGCAGGGATCACTTAATATCATATTTTGCTATTCTGTGATGTCCTCATCACAATAGTGTACGTAGATAATACTTTATATACCTTGTATTAACCTTTTTATTTTATACAAACTCCCCATATTTCAGCTCTTCCATCTGAACAATGCCTGGTTGAGCTTCATTGCAGCATGGGCAGTTCTAGTAACAAACTTCAAGGAGAATTTTTTCTTTGATCTCGCTAACCCCATAGAAAATTACAGCGTCTTCTTTAATCTGAGCCGAGTAATGACTTTAAGTTTAGAAAAAGACAAATAAAAAGGAATACAAGGCTTTGATAAGAATTGCCAGGAACAAAAGCCAATTTTTCAAAGGCAGAGAAAGCATCGGTTTCTGTTTCAGGAAGCGCCGTTTTTTCAGACTTGAAAAGGTGCAGGATCTATTTCTCCATCATCAGAGTGATAGGGGTGCATCTGAAAGGTCACATCTGAGTGCTGCTGGAAATCAAAAGTGAATCCCAACCATAACACTTGAGCTCTTGTCTTGAGCATTTGTTGTTGGATACCTTTGTCAGAATGTACATGATTGAAATAGAGTGCAAGATAACAGTATTTTTGCCACAGAGGAGCTCAAAGAAAATCACTCCAAGTTTGTTTTTTTTTCCAGGAAAAAATTTGGCCCTTGTTTGGAAGCTAAAATAACATATTTTTTAAAAATTATGTTGACATTCATGATCAATCTGATTACAATAATTTCTTTATTTCACTATGCTTTGCCTAATTCAACTAAAAAAATGTTTTTGTAACTACTGCATACAGATTATAATGTAAATTAACCTTAAAAAAAACATCCCATAATAGTCACACAAGTTTTACATTTTTATTGATTCTCTTGTTGCGAGGCATTAGAGAGGAATATTATGTGGTGCCTTTCAGGATTCGCTTTATCTTTACAGTGCAAAGAGCTCTGCTTCTCTTTGAACAATAGCACATAAATCTTTCATCCCAACTTCCTTATTTCAAAGGTAGGGTTGCCTAATAAAATGTATGCTGTAGTGACCTGATAAGGAAATATTATGACCTAAGGCGTGATGGTGGTGTTGGACTACAGAGGAAATGCTCCTGAGCGTCTTCATTGCCACAGGGGGAAAACTTGAGATGGTATTTAATTTATTAATATTTGCAATAAAGAAAATATATATTTTGGAGAGATTTTATGTTGCTAAAATTGATAGTAAACTTACAACATAAATCAAAAAATTATAAATTAGCTGTAACTTTTTACTTTTTTAATCAAATTTCTCTTTTTTTTGCGGGTTTTTTTCCAAGGTAAACATATATGGCAACATATGCCGTCTTTAAATCAAGCCAGCTCCTTTTTCAAAACATTTCAATACAAACTGTCTTAACTGCCAGGCATGAAGTCCTTTGCTCTCTAATTAAAAATCCCTAATCTAATTCGTAATTCTGTTTTGCCAATAAGCACATGTTAGGGTCATTATTGACTCCCTGGTTAATGCCGAGCTGTTCTTTAGGGAAATCCAATTTAGCTGAAGATTGAGGCAACACAATACTCTGATCCACTATCACTTTGCACAGGACTGGATGCTGCGTGTTATATTTAATTGTCAGCTTCTCTGCCTTAACGTTAATGTGAACATCCAGGAGGGTCTCACCCCGAGCCATCTGAAGAAGGCAAAGCTCATGTTCTTCTACACCCGCTACCCAAGCTCCAATGTGCTGAAAACCTTCTTCCCTGATGTCAAGGTATGTTTTTTTACATATTAAAAAAAAAAAAAAGTGTTGTCTTTGTACTGAACGTGTCTGGAACTTGCCGAATTGTTTGTCCTGCGTTTTTAACTCCCCGGTGTCGACTTGTCAGTGTGTGTTTGGGACAGAAAAATTCAGCAGTGTGTCGGAGGAGAGAAACAAAAACGCAGAGGGTTTAAATAACAAAGCCACTGAGCTGCTAGTGTGTCCTGGGGGCAGAGGGAGATACAGGGGCATTCTCTCTTTAAAAAAGCCACTCCAGTCAGCAAATGGAGTGACAAAGGACTCTGTAGGCAAGGCATTACTATTGAGTGTCAACAGAGAGTTGGTATTAGAGACTTGTGCGGCAGCAACCAGGCGGCGGTGAGCTGGCCCTAAATACAACATCCTGTGTATTTTGGCCTTGGTCTCGTGTTCTGTCTCCTCTTTTTGTCTTCTCTCTTGTCTCCTTATCTTTGTCCTGTTGTTAGCTCTTCTCATTCATCCATTTTTATCCCCAATCCCTTCTTTTATAATAGGAACAATATATCATTCCCGCTTGCAGCACAAGCATCCACTCATACCTTCCTTCTAGTTTTCTCCAAACACCTCTCGAGCTTCCCTCCTATCCCCTCTTCAGTCTCCCTCTCCTTCCACCACAGCCCTGGATCTCTAAACCAGTGCGGGGGCCCCCTGCCTCTCATTCTGCTCTGACCCCCGGGGTCAGGGGGGAGGATGCTGTTGCTGCAGTCCTGCGAACGTCTCCTCCTTGCTTACAATCCTGTGGTGGGAAGTGGCACTGAACAAAAGAGCACCTAATCCCAGTGTCTGATTCCATCCTATCAGCCCGAGTCAATGAGAGGGAAGCTTCCTTCTGTCCTTATGCTGCCGCTTTCTCACCCATCACACCAGAGGGAAGAAGCGTCTTTGATGCCTGCCCAGCCCTTAGGCATTTTTTTCTGTCTTTCTGGATGAGGAGATAGAATAACAAGACTAATGTCAAGACTGAGTTTAGAAACACAGAGCCCTGACAGATGTTTTTTCACCCTGCACATTGGTGGGAAAGGATCAGAGCAATTAATGTCGCGTAGATTGACAGACCATTTGGTGGCATTTTGCCCTACAGGTACCAAATGCAGGTTTTCAGTCAATTATGGAAATAGTTTGGTTTGTAATCGAAAAGGATGGAGATTAATATTTTTAAATTTCTATTTGCTCTCATTGAAGTCTGAAAATTAAATTCGGAAATTGTACATTTCCTTAAAAGGATGATCTCTGCTTGTAATTTGTCTTCTTCACAGGGAAATCAAAGGTCAGAAAAACACTCCTGAAGCTGGAGACATTTATTATTTTTGCTCAGAGACACTTCAGCGGAGCAGACTCTTGTAAATGCAAAGACTTCGGCTGCAGCACAGTCCCTTGAATCCTCTATAAATTTATGAATGGGATTGAATGAGGGGTTTTTTTTTTTTTCTCCTCCATTTCCAGTTCAACCGCTGCATCACCTCTCAGCTGATCAAGTGGTTCAGTAACTTCAGGGAGTTCTACTACATCCAGATGGAGAAGTTTGCCCGGCAGGCCATCGTGGACGGCATCAGCGATGTGAAAGACATCACAGTGAGCAGAGACTCAGAGCTGTTCCGGGCACTGAACATGCACTACAACAAAGCCAATGACTTCCACGTAAGTGTCATTCATTAGTCATTCATTCTTTTATGTTCCAGTTGTTTTTTTAAATCTGGATCATTCTAGCTTTTTTTTTTTTTGCCTATGAGGGTTTTTTTTTTCAAAAAAGACACACTACCCTCCCTCCATACACACACTTGGAGACCTATTTAAAGGGATTGATTAAATTAGAAGAAAATATTTTCAGTTCTTATCTCTGTTCCTGCTCCAAAGGGAAGTAATCCACCTGAAAAAAAATGTGTCATGTCTGTTAATTATAGGAAATGGCCGTACTTTGTTTTTCAAAGCAAAATATTGATATTATCAATCTACAACCTTCAGATTATGAGCTGAACCAGGGGAAACAGCTAGTCTGCACTGTTAAGGGCAACAAACTCCAGCACTTGAAGCCTCAGAAATAAACACATTACCCCTTTTTTTAAAAATCCTGATCAGATGCCTCACAAACAATGAATTCAGCATATAAGACAAATCTATACAATTAGTAGAGCCTGAACGATTCTTTCTCTGATTTTTTTTGCAGGTGCTGATACAGATGCTAAAATTAGGGGTTTAAAAATGTTTACATTGATAGAACACTATTTTAGAGTTTAAAAATAAACTTTACAATCCGAAATTACAACTTTACTTGGATAATCTGAATTACCCAAAGCTTCTTTTTCTGCTTTATGTTCTTTAAAAAAGTTTTTATATCAGACAACATCCACCCTGATGCCAATATATCTATAATAAGCCAATTAATATGATATATCCATCAGGTTCTACTAGTGAGTGAGCTGTAGAAGTTCTGCTTAAAATATTCTCTTACTTTCAGCCAGGCTTTATGCTAAGCTAAGCTAACTGGCTTCTGTCTGTAACTTTATATTTAACAGATAAGAATGAGAGTGGTATCAATCTTCTCTTCTAACTCTCTGATACAAAGCCAACAAATTTAATTCCCAAATTGTCAACCTGGACCCTTAAAGTTCTGGTGCTGACACATGTATCACAGCTGAACTATGTCCTCTGCTCAGCATGTAGCTGTGGTCACGTATGTCCGTGTGCTGACCTGTTTGTCACACTGCACCTGTGGCTGGCCGGCCTTTACAGCCATTATCTAAACTCCAGAGTGATGCTTTATCAAACTGTGGGAAGAGGAAGCCGCAAAATCCCACTAAAACAACTCAGGATTAGAGGACCAGTACGCCTGAGCGAGGCTGAGATTGCTACTGATGCGGAATGCTGAGAAAGACGCTGTGGATTCCGAGGGAGAAGGCCGTTTGGTGGGAAAGGGACGGGACCGTTTTCTTTACCTTGGGACCAAGACATTCCTTTCCCAGGGATGCTTTTGTGTCAGGAGATGAGGGGAAAGAAAAATAACTTATGCCAACAACTGTTGTGCTAACTGGTCAGTGGATGGGAAACAAGGGCTGCAGGGCGGTTTTCTCCCAGCACCCTTTGCATCTAGACTTATTATGGATCCTGCTGTAGTTATGGGTCACTCCCAGATTCCATCCATCCATCCATCCATTGATTTTATTGCACTTATCCATCGGCAGTAGGCTAATCCTGGTGGTCCAGTTGTCCCTGTCCTTAGCATTATTTTCACAACTATTTCTAGGGAATCCTGAAGTTTTCCCAGGTCAAATAAAATATATTATCCCTCCTGCATGTTCTGGGTCTACCCCAGAGTCTCTCACTTGTTGCACGTGCCTGGAAAACCACCAAGGGGAGGCGTCAAGGAAGCATCCTGATCAGATGCGAAGGAGCAGTGGCTCTACTCTGAGCTCCCTCCAGATGTCTGGGCCCCTCACCTTATCTCTAAACATGAGGCCTATCTGTGATCTCATTCTTTCTACCCCGAGCTCCTGACCATGGGTGAGGGCTGGAAAGTGCAGTGCACTCCACTACTCTCTCACAGATTTTAAACCACATTTAACCCTTTTTTAAACACAATTTTCACAAGTTCACACCTATATCTAACCATCTCAAGTCTTATAGAAAATCATTTTCATCTTTAGCTTCTGGCCATAGTCCTGGTAGGATTTATAATCGTGCTTTGTTGACTGGCTCTGACAGCGCTTGATCGAATCCCTGGGAAGAAAGCTCACCAGTGGTTAGTTTAGGTTCAAGAAAACAAGACTAGCTAATCAAAGAGGCCTCTAAATGAAAGTTAATGATTGCAGCATTGCATTTATTGTATGTGTGCAGAGAACAAAGGGATGAGCTCCCTTTCATCAGCTTGAGTGTTTGAAGAATTGCGCTACAGGTCTTCGTTTCATACGTTTTTTGGCTCTGAGAAAACTGAAGACAGATCGGAGCACAGCATTGAGTGAAGTGCTTTTTCAATATTAAAACAGGGTTTTAACTGGATTGACTTCACCCTTTTTTTTTCCTTTTCTTTTGCAGGTTCCAGATAGATTCCTGGAGGTAGCTGAAATCACCTTGCATGAGTTCTACAATGCCATTTCTGCAACCAAAGATTCAGACCCCTCTTGGAAAAAGGCCATATACAAGGTGATCTGCAAACTGGACAGCGACGTCCCCGAGGAGTTCAAGACGTCTTCCTATTTATAGGCCGGAGTAGAGAGAGTTCTCACAGTGAAGGAATCAGAGTTAGTCACTTGACAGTATTATTTCATTCTTTCTTGTAGTGCATTTTAGTGAGGTGAAATGTAGATGTTGGATAATTAATCATTTTGTAGATCCGTGAATGCACACACACACACCATTTTATCTATAGTCTAATGTGTTCTACTTTTATCAGCAAGCAGATGAATAGTAATGCTCTTGTGGATTATTCTGTTTATTCGTGTTTTCTTCTATGATCTGCCTCAAAACATTTTGACAGTTACTGAGTTTGTAGGTGTGTAAAAAATTGTTTACAAAGTGTAATCCTGCTTTTCCATATTATCAAACTGTAGTGTAGCTTGATTAAGTTGAATTGGAAGAGGTTTTTTTTTTGGCATTTTACCGTCAGTATTACTTTGCTTTTGATTCCATCTCATTTCATAGCTGTGTGTGTGTGTGTGTGTGTGTGTGTGTGTGTGTTGTGTAAATGTACATGCACCGCTGTTATATGTTGCATAATGTTCTTTAATTATGTTGTAAACTATTAGCTTGACAGAATGTGCATGTGAAATTGAGGTTTTATTATCATGTATAAAGGTCGTGTAAGTACAATCATTTTCAGATATTTCAGTCACAGACATTGTACTGGATGATTAATGAAATTAAAGATGCACTAAATTATAATATAAAACTTGTTTGTTGTGGTTTTTCTTTGGCAATAATCTCTGCAACAACAAACTTTATGTGTAAAGAAATAAGTCATTCCAGGTGAATGTTTTGTTTTTTAGTTGTAAATTTTTAACTTTCCCTATAAAAATACTGTGTGTTGCTGCCGAGCCCCTAAGGTGCCTCTAATCCACGTGCAGCAGCCAGCTGTTAAATGTCCCCCAAACTATGCTGTTCACATTGTTGACTGAAGCCAATTCAAGTCAACTTTCTAAGGCCTGCATTCATTGTGTGGTCGCTGCGGATGCAGACAACTGCCATGTCTTAAAAACAGCCACAATGCATTCCCTCCTAGTGACTAATGCCCGAGGTGACCTCATATCGCAGTTGTGCCACCGAAGCAAAATTCCACAAACCCGTTGACGCTTTCTTCCAGGCACCCACTCAAAGCCTGCTGATCACAAACACACTCTCACTCTCACACACACACATACACACGTGCACACACAACCACACACAAACACGCAAGTTTGATGATGTCACATAACAAAAAAAACAGATGAGCCACTTTTTGTGCCTCAGTCTTAGAATAAACCGGAAAATCATTGCAGGGATTTATTTATTGTTTTAAATTCCTGTTGAATATTTCACTGTGACTGAGGGGTATTGATGTGTTTACTACATAGATACTATTACTGTATGTTTACAGGTCATTTTGACCCTGAAAATTTAACAAAAAGGCAGCATAATACCTTCAAAATAAAAGAATAAAGACGAGAATGCAACATGCAGAACAACATGATCCACTTCTGTCACTGTGTGAGATTACATTGTCGCTGCCCAAAACCAAAACATTTAATTGGAAAACCTGTTAGGCACCCAAGCACCAATTACATCAGAAATGATAACATTAAGGAAATTAAAACATTAGTTGGACTGGTTGATGACAAAGACTGGAGACAATAAACCTCACTAATCTTTTAATAGACATTTCTTTTCAATTAGATCTGTCTTCTTCTTCAGTAAATTGATTTACATTCTCAACTCAATTAAAATGCCTCTGGTTGAACCAAAGTGCTTTGCTCAAATTAATTTGTTGTGTAACATTTTCTGAACAAGACTTGCTCACCTCTGATATAATGAAAGAAAACAAAGAAAATACCTTCAGTCGTTTAACTGCCTCTGGCTGACAAGGCTTCAACTTAAACAGTGTGAGATGAAATTACATTCTGCATTAGAGTCTGAGATAAAACAAAGCACGCTTTGTAATGAAGATGAAATGAAAAGCAAAAAAGGCAACAGGACGTGATCAAACTCAAACAAAAACACTGTGTCTGAACGGATGCGTTGTGTTTAACCTCTCAGAGAGGAACTTCTGTACAAAATGCAGATTTTGATGAAGTTGTACTTTTTTTTCAGATCCACAGTGAAAGAGACAAATAAAGCGAATTGCTTGCTTCTTGGAGGTGGACGAGCAGAAAAGAGTAACAGCATCATCTAGTGAATCTCTGATGTAATACACACAGTTCCGTTCAACTAAAAGTCAGTTCATTCATCCTTTAAAGTCTAGATATCATATTCTTTTCTCTGTGTGAACAGTTTTTTTTTCCAATTTTATTCGACTGTTAACATTATTTTAAAATGAATTCTACACCATAAATTAGTATTTTAAGCTGTTAAATCAAAATAAACTGATCCTGCTGTGTGCAGAACTCTCCACAGGGGGGCGCACTTGTCACTGTGTAGGGACTGAACCGCAGTTCATGGATTCCTCAACACAGATTAGCAAGGACTAAAGGGAAGCGGACACCATGAAATCTTCCATAAATGTCAACATCATATTTGTATATTTGTGGGTTAGAGGAGCACGGCTGATTGTGCACAGTCAGTGTATGTGTGTGGTGTCATTTTTTAATGGGAAAATAAGGCTCCCTGGCAGGGTCCTGGAGAGACAAAAGCAGGATCAAACATCCCTGAGCTGGAGACCCTTTTGTCTCCAGCTCAGGGATGTTTGATCCTGGGGGACTGGGGGGTACTGGGACGGTCCCTCTGTTTAATCTCCTGCTCATAGATACGGGTTGGCAGGCTCACACTGGGAGGGCACATGAGGAGCAAAAGGGAGTGCAACTTGAGAATGGAGGCCGCTGACTTTAGGCTGCCCTTCAGACAACCACTTCTTGGTGTAGTTTGGTGTGATCACCAGTAAATCTTTATTAATTTTAATTGGAGCCCCCATTTAAAAGAGCAATTAAAGCGGATTAATCGAGCCCATCCCGTATAATGTCTTCTGTTAATTAGTTTGTCAGCACTGTTTTAATATCGCTTAATGACTTCATATTTCAGGGATGACATTAAAGGGATGCTGAAGGAAAAGAAATGGCCTTATCACAATGCGCTGCTTTAATGGGAGATGTCCCCCACCAGCGGGCAAGGTCAGGCCCAGGGCCGCTGGGGAGGAAGAGGCTTCAGGGTGGCACCGAGGCAGCCACCTCCAGAGATACACTGCCTCACACACACACTGCCACGCGGTTGGTAGCATGCATAAACCCGGTGCCATTCACCAAGTCTACCTAATAATTTTGTGAATCTTTGTCAGATTTTATTGTTGAAAATATTTCGGAGATACTCAGATGAAAATGGAGAATTAAGATCTGAGGTTCTACCTTTTTCTCTGTTTCATTTATTGACATTATTTATCGGCCCTTCTGCCTTGCGTAGTGAGGTGGAAGATGGGAAAGTTTAGAAGCAGAAAGGTTGATATAAATATGTGTCCTGTCAATATTTGCTGCCTTTCAACCAACCACATGTTGACATGGAGGTAAGGGCTGAGGTTAAGGTTATGGATTGTACTTTTTAATTTGCATATGATTGCATTTTTCAGCGAGGCTGCACAAAACATTACAACACCTGCAACCAGGTAATCAGTGTGCTGCATAATATTCAAATGGCTCTGTTTCAGCTGCAGATACTTTACAAGTTTCCTCACATCAATGCTGACTCATATTAATAGTTGTGGTTCCAAAGTGTGTGCTATTAAGGATGGACCAGTTTTCATTTATTTTCACTTTTGCATCATACATGATTTTATTTCATATCCACATTCAGCTTCATAATCTGTGGCAATCGTTGTTCTTAACATGAGATCTGTTAGAGCTGGTGTTCTCATCCCTGACTTCATCGAAAACAAAACAATCAATCACCTGTTAATGTAAAACCTATGTGCTGCTCAATCTTAGATGCAGATAAGACGGTTTGTTAAGCAGATTGTGAATATTCCTATACTGATTACTTTCAGTACTGATGTAAGTTTATACATGTTGCATTTTCATAAGTTTTTGTTTAAATAAATCCTCATAACACATACAACAGGTGGCTTTTAACAAAAAAGTTCAGCTCCTTTTAGAGTGCCTCAGCTCCGTAGTTCCTGAACATTAGCTTGTGATGCTTCTTTCACAGTGACACTGAGCCAAAGGTGGCCAGGCAGCAAGAAGTTGATAAAAACCAACAGCACATCCTCCTTATTGCAGCCCTGGCTGGCGTGCATCCCTGCTAATTTGAGTGTGCCCTCGCACCTCCACTCTCCTCAGCAGATTCATAAATCTCATTCCCATTATCCCGCTAATTAGCCGGGATTACAGGAGCATGTAATGCCCCCGCTTCCCAATAGATTGATTGGAGGACGGTCTCTTTGTTTTGAAATCACTTCCTGATTGATGTACAGAGCCCTAGTTTGCAATTGTAATGGCCCAGATGTTAACAATCAAATGCGTTTCCGCTCCAGGAAGTAACAGTCTGTCATGGAAGAGGAGCCAGCCGAGCGTGTAACGACACATCACAGGAGTGAGGGGAAGGAGGGACTGCGGAGGAGGGGATGGAGGGATGGGGGGGGGGGGGGGGGGGGGTTAGGTGCTGCACCCCTGGCTTTAATTGCAAAAGAGAGAGGGAAAAATGACCAAACCAAAGCTAACATAAGAGCAGCCCCACAGA